>ML842709.1:95389-112796 GCA_009831015.1 Picea engelmannii
TGGTGTTCTCCATCTAGATCAAGAACGTTGGCAATGGTGGCAATGGAGAAAAACTTCTCGTCAAGGGTATATTTCTTGGACCCAATTTGTGACTTAGCTTTATGAACGCTTTGACACTGACACCAACCATTTGGCTCATTTGAAAAAGTTGAAACAATCAAGAATAGTAGAAGACTTCATAGCTACCTTTGAGTGCCTGGCTTTTCGAACAGAGGGCATGATTGATGCTTTCTTTCGAGAGTGTTTTATCAATGGCCTCAAGGAGGAGATTTGGGTCCATGTCCTCATGTCTCAACCCTCGAGTTGAGTGGAGGCTACTAAAAGATCTAAAGAAGCACAATAGGTTATATCCTCTCAAAACCAAAAACCCTCCTTTATCCCTCGCCCTAAACCTGTAAATCCCACTACTCCCTTCACCCCATTAAAGATCCAAAGATTGACCAGGGATGAAATGGATGAACCCCAACTCAAAGGCCTTTGTTGTAATTGTGATGACAAATATTTCCCGGGCCACAAATGTAAGGAACAAAATCTTTTTATGTACATCTCTAAGAATATTTCATAAGAGGATGTTGAAACTCCCCTTGTGTATGAGTCACCTGAAATCACTGACATAACCCCTCCCTCAGACCCTCCCGAAGTGGAACCGATCATTTCCCTCAATGCTCTCACTGGCTTATCCACTCCCCAAAACCTCAAGTTAATCGGTTACATCAAGCATCAGAAGGTCATCATTCTGGTTGATAGTGGAAGCACCCATAATTTTATTCATCGCCACATTGCCCAAGAAACTCATTGCTACATCCATGCCGTCAACAATTTCCAAATCATGATTTCCAATGGTGGTTCAATGAAATGTGGAGGTTTCTATGAAAATGTCTGTCTCCAAATCAATGATTACCACCTAAAATCCCATATGTTTGCTATCGACATGGGCGGTTGTGACATTGTATTGGGTGCAGACTGGCTAAGGACTTTGGGTCCCATTCTTATGGATTTTAAGGAATTAACCATGCAATTCGACCAGGAAGGCCACCAATATAAATTCCAAGGCATCACTATGGGTTCCCCTGAGGTCATTAGTTCCCATCGCATGGAAAATATGCTAAAAAAAGGTCATTCTCATGTCATTGCCCAACTCCATGCCATACAAGAAATAGAGACACCCCCGGTGCCGCAAGACCTCCAAGCCCTCCTTTCTAATCATCAAATGGTATTTTCCACTCCCCAAGGACTCCCCCCTTCTCGTGGTGTTCATGATCATTCCATTGCCCTTGTACCCAGAAGCCTTCCTCTCAATATCCATCCGTATCGCCACCCCTTTTCAAAAAAAATTGAAATTGAGAAAATGGTCCAAGAACTCCTTAATGCAGGCATTATCCACCCTAGTACGATCCCTTACTCTTCTCCTATAGTCATGGTCCTGAAGAAATAAGGTTCTTGGAGAATGTGTCCTAACTTCTGTGCCCTCAACAAACTAACCATTAAAGACAAATTTCCCATTCCTGTCATTGATGACCTCCTGGATGAATTGAGTGGCGCCCAATTCTTTACTAAACATGATCTTCGCTCGGGCTATCACCAGATACGTATGAAAGAGCCAGACATTCCCAAGAAAAACTTTCGAACTCATGAGGGCCACTGTGAGTTTTTGGTCATATCCTTTGGCTTGTGTAATGCCCCCTCCACCTTCCAAAGCCTCATGAATCATGTCTTCCATCCCTTTCTTTGTAATTTTGTCTTAGTTTTCTTTGATGATATCCTCATATATAGAAAAACTTGGACAAACCATCTTAATCATGTGGATCAAGTTCTCCATCTACTCTCTCAGCACCAACTTTTCCTAAAACAATCTAAATGTGCTTTTGGTGCCTCAAAAGTAGAATACTTGGGTCATCTGGTTGGCAAGGATGGCGTCACGGTGGATTCGAAAAAGATTGAAGCTATGAAAGACTGGTCACACCCAAAGACTCTCAAAAGATTGCGTGGATTTATGGGCTTAACAGGGTATTATTGCAAATTTGTTAGGAATTATGGAAAGATTGCAGCACCTCTCACTACTCTCCTCAAAAAGAACTCTTTCAATTGGACTCCAGCCGCTGCTCAAGCTTTTAAAACCTTGAATATGGCCATGTGCACCACTCCGGTTCTGGCCCTTCCTGATTTTACAAAGACCTTTGTGTTGGAATGTGATGCCTCAGGGAAATGAATTGGTGTTGTCCTTATGCAAGAGGGTCAGCCTTTGGCCTTCACCAACAAGAAACTATCTGAAAGGAATCTTGGAAAACCCATCTATGAAAAGGAGATGTTGGCTATTATGCATGTCGTTGATCTATGGCACCCTTATCTCTTGGGGCAACGTTTCCAAATTAAGACAGACCATCAAAGGCTCAAGTACTTTCTGGAACAACTCATTTCCTCCTCGAAGCAACAAAAATGGGTGACTAAGCTCTTTGGATATGATTATGAGATCATTTACAAGAAAGGAAAATATAATGTGGTGGTGGATGCACTATCCCAAAAATATGAAGAAGAAGGATCCATTTTTTCTCTTTCCTTCATTGTACCAGATTGGCTCCAAGTTGTTCGCTAGGAATGCCTACAAGATCCCAAAAGTTCACATTTGATCCAACAATTGCAGACCAATGCTCTAGCTCCCCCAGGGTACTCTTAGCTCCAGGATGAGCTTCGATACAAAGGCCATTTGTATTTAAGTAAACAATCAAAGATTAAATCCATGGTACTTTTTGAGCTTCATGCTACACCCACAGTGGGGCACTTTGGGTTCACCAAAACCTATGACAGGGTCAAACGTTCTTTTTTTTGGGATGGTATGAAACATGACATCCATAATTATGTCACTGAATGTGATGTGTGTCAATGCAACAAGGGAGAAATAGTCAAATATCCGGGCACACTACAACCACTTCCGATTCCACCTGCTATTTGGAAGGATATCTCTATGGACTTTATTACCGACTTACCCAAATTGGGAAATAAATCAGTCATAATGGTGGTTGTGGATCGCCTTTCCAAGTATTCTCATTTCTGCAATCTTCAACACCCATTTACTGCATCCACATTGGCTCAAATTTTCATGGACCAGGTCTTCAAGCTTCATGGCATGCCGCACTCTATTGTTTATGATCGTGACTCAACTTTCACAAGCAATTTTTGGCAAGAACTGTCCAAGCTATAGGGCACCCAATTACATCTCAGCACAACTTATCATCCCCAGACTGATGGTCAAACGGAAGTTGTCAACAAATGTTTGGAAACATATTTGAGGTGTTTTTCCTCTGAAAAGAAAAATTAGTGGGCTCAATGGTTACCTCTAGTTGAATGGTGGTACAACACTTCCTACCATACAACTACATGCATGACTCCTTTTGAAGAAGTATGTGGACAGAAGCCACCTTTAGTTATCTCATACTTACCGGGTACCTCGAAGGTCCAATTAGTTGACCAAACAATTACATTTCGAGAGGATATTCTCCGTACCCTAAAAAAGAACTTGGTCATGGCAAAAAATCGCATGAAGCAACAAGCAGATCAACATCACTGTGAATGTCAATTTGCAAAAGGGGATCAAGTGTTTCTGCGACTACAACCATACACACAAACTTCCCCCAAGGCCAAGCATTGTTATAAGCTAGCGCCCAAATTTTATGGTCCTTATATAGTTCTCAAGCGTGTGGGACAAGTTGTCTATCAGTTAGCTTTGCCTAGTCATTCAAAGCTACATCTTGTTTTTCATGTTTCATGATTAAAGAAGGTGATTGGAACTAGGTGCCAAATTCAAACCAACCTTCCCAAGTTAGCTAAAGAAGGATCCATTTGGATACAGCCAGAAGTAGTTTTGGACCCACGTGAGTGTCGCCTGCACCAGAGAACCATCAAGGAAGTGTTAGTTCAGTGGAAAGATACAACTCCAACAGATGCCACTTGGGAACCAACTACCATTCTGCAGCAATTTCCACATCTCAAGCCTTGAGGACAAGGCTGTTTTTAAGGGGGCGGACATGTTAGGGTCCTAACCTGAACATAGGTAGAGAAATATATTCATATGTAATAAAGGTCAATATTAATAAGGCCTTTCAATAAAATAGAATAAGGTGAATGTAAGAAGACCTAATAGAAGCTTCCACTTCTAGAAGGATTTTCCTCTATATGCTTCTCTTGATAGACATATTTAGTATAAATAAGGTTCGAGGGTATGAAAACCCTAGTTTGGAGATTATTGTAATAGAGCACTGCTCGACTGGAGGTTTCCCCCTCGAAGAGGCCCGTGAACATTTCTTTTTGAATCAAAGTGATATTTCTGTTGTTGTTCTTATATCATTTCTGTGTTATTGTGGAGATTATGCTGGTTATATTACTTTTATTCTACCATTTCTAGCATTTTATTTTTGTTCTGCATACTTTTTATATCTGGTATATTACATTCCCACACACTTCTTTCTCCAAGGATTCTAAGACCATGGATCTGATATCTACTCACAATATATCTTGGCAAAGCAAAGCTCAAAGACACTCTAACCAAGATAACAATCTCAAGCCAAATTTATAATCTCAAAGGCTCAAGAATTTTCCAACCCAATCAAGCTAACTTTCTCCATGAGAGTTCCTCTCCTTTTATAATTTGAAGAGGATAAGATGAGGAGGTTAGGATGATCCCACTAAATCATGAAAGCGATTAATATCCAAACCATTTGAAAGCCACCTCACCATAAAAGATTCTTCTTATAGAAGCATTGAGAAGATGCTCATTTTTTCCACGTACAAAGGTCGTCACACCCTAGCTATAGTGTAGCCTGCAGAAAATCCGCACCCTAGCTATAGAGCAAGGTGTGGAAATCAGGCATTTCCACACCCTGCATATATAACAACCTGTGGAAATCCTCCAAAATAGGGTTTTTACAGAGGAAAACACAACTTCTTCTCTCTGTAAAAGTTCTTCTCCCTTCCTTCTTTAGGAATTCAGGCTACTAACCCCTCTAAAGGAAACATATAGGTTTACATCATTAATAGTCATAGGGATGATGAAAATAATGTGTAACAGCCTGGATCAACAAACAGCTAGTTCAAAAGCATGCTTTCTGGGAAATCAGGGATGGGGAAAACACATTGTTCTGGAAAAACTCTTGGCAACATCAACCGCCTCTATGCACTCTAGAACAACTCACCCCCCTACGTCAATCACTGCAACCTGATAACTTTATATGGGTTAAGGATATTTGGAGAACAACTGACAGGAATCGGCCATGGCTCAATTGGAAAACTCAACATGAGGAACTACACCTACCAAGAGAAATGGACCTCCAGGCATGGTGAGATTGCGCAAAACAACAAAAATTTTCCATCAGGGAAGGCCCAAACATTCTCATATGGGGGCACTCCACAACCAACAATTTTTTGATCAAAGAAGCCTACTATTTGCAGGGGAACTATGAAGATCAGGCCAAGGAGAGCATATGGGGCAAGATCTGGAACTCAAAACTCTCTCCTAAAGTGTCCATCTTCCTTTGGCTCACAGTCCAAAATTATATCCTCACCTGGGACAATCTCAAAAAATGAGGTTTCATAGGTCCCTCCATCTTCTCCCTTTGTCAACAATAGGAAGAAACGATGGAACACCTTTTCAACCAATGTTAATATAGTCAGATAATTTGGGATCTGGGGCTCAAATAATGCGTCGCTCCAACAGAAACAGGACCAACATCGTTGGCACTATAGAAAATTTGGACTCGATCACTTATCAGAACCAAATTATCGATCACATCTGTCAGCTCCTACTAGATTTCACCCTTTGGAAAATCTGGAAGGAAAGAAGCAAAAGAATCTTTCAATCGAAGGCTTCACCCCCCACCTCAACATTGGAAAGAATCATGAATCTGATCCGGGAAACAATTAAAAGAAGCCAATGGTCCCATGAGGACTTAAAGTGTAGTATGGGTGAATGACATATCCTCCAAAAATGGCAACTCAACCTGGCTAACACAATCCAATCCCTAGTGCCCAACCGGTCATCTAGCAGCCCAAGCACCTAGTCCCCCCCACCAACAAGTTTCATCAAAAGGGAATCTAGGTCTAGATGGCTTTGGGTCAGTCCTCAGGAACTCAAATGGAGAAATCCTCCACTTCGCAATAGGTTATCTGGGTTTCAACACAAACAATGTTGTTGAGCTCTGGAGCCTCATAACAGGAATCAAGATAGCAACAGACCACCAACTTAAGAAGATCATTGTGGAGTGGGATTCCCAGACCATCATCCAGCTCATAACCAAAATTCTTCATGGGCAGAATTCTCTGGAAGCCTCACCTAGTTAGAGACTTTCTGGGCTCATGGAGGATTTTGTCTCCCTCTTACAGCCCAGCCTCACCATCATACCCTCACATGTGAAAAGGGACACACAAAAAGTAGTTGATTTCCTGGAAAATGAAGGAGTGGCTTCCATGATAGATCTGATCCACTGAAATGCCCAAACCTCACCCAGATCTGAACTCTCAAACCGATGCCTAGACCTAGCCAGGACAGATTACCCAATCGAGGATGGGGTGCCACACAACACAGAGAGGCCAAGTGTTGGGTTTAAACTATTCCCTTTTACTATCTGAGTTATTGACCCAGGGTTCATGTCTTTCGGGTTTCCAACAAATCCTCTAAAACTATCGGCCCTCCTGGTAAACTAGAAGGCAACATAGTGTACAGAGTGCACTGCACAGTCTCACCCAAGATAGATTTAAATGGGTGGTTGTAAGACTCAGGTGTTTACAGCCTAGGATTGAGTATGGGATAGGGGATTGTTAATACAAGCCATCTACTATGAATTATGACTGCAATCTACTAGTACTCACAGGATTGCATCTACCCTTCATGGTTTAGTTCCCCGAACAACATAATCATATTCCATAATAATGCATTAACTCATTCATTAACCATAACAATTAAATGCTGAAAGAAAATAAAGATATACATGCATTTATCGCATTACACAAATATTACCGTGGTTCACCCCCTTTTGGGCTACATCCACAAAGATTTGTCTCTTGGCTCTTTTATTATGGTAGTTTTGCATCTCCAACACCATGCGCTTACCATTCCCTTTAATGGGTAAGATCTGTATGAGGTGAACTAGATCACACCAGGCTGCACAGCCTGTGATCTAATCCTCAGATATTCCTCCTCTCATCTGTTCTAGCTCAACAACTTACAAAATTGGTCCATAGCCATATTACATCATGCATTAACTCGTACATAGCTACGATATATCATTACAAAAACTAAACTAATACAAAAGAGAATCATCCTCTCTATGACACCTTTGTATCTCTATTTATATATATCAAGCTCTTCAACCATTTTACAATGTATTACCAAAACCCTAACCCTATTGATGTTAGGTCTTCCTCCCATGCACATGTGTTGTTCTTTCTCCAGGTGTCGTTTTCCTTGTGCACACTTTCTTACATGTGCACGTGTTGTGTTACCTTCCAACTATTACTTTTTTTTCTGCATGCTTTATTTCACATGATCATCCTCCTTTCCACTTCATCCTGGTGCCAACAGGCCACCAACATTGACATGTGACTCATCCTGAGTCACCTAATCTTTCTGAGCTTCTTCGATATCCTTGGTGATCATCTGGAACTTTTCCTTGAGCTCTACTGCTTTTGTCATTGCCTGCATGGTCTTTTCCTTGATGGTGTCTACTGCCTAAATTGCTACTTCATCACTCAACAATCCTGCACATTCAGTCTAGGTCTGTGCTATCTATGTTTGATCTCCTTCTGCCTGTGCAAGTATTTTTGCTACATGTTCCTATAGTGGCTCTATTTGAGCTTGACGCTCCTGTTTCTGTGTTTGTGCAGTGATCAGTTCTGCATGTATCTTCTTTATCTCCTGCGTCCCTTTGAATCTCTCTGGGATTGGTATGGTCTTTTTCCTCTGTTTGATTTCTTGGATTGTTTCATTGATCCTTTCCTCTTCCTTGTCCCAACGTTGGACCTGTGGATCCTCCTCCAACCTTGTCCAAAGTGCTCTGCTTTATCGAGCAATTCAGCTGCTATGCTAACCTGTTGTTCCATCTCCTGTAGTTGCATTGTTTCTTCCTGCTTCCTTTTCTCAATCACTGCCAGTGGAGTGGTTGGCGTGAGTTGTTCACAAATATTCTTGATCTCCTTCTGATATTGATCAATTTCCTGCACAATATGGTCAATATTTCCTACTACAGGGAGTTCATTCCCTTGTGCGGTGCTTGGGAGTTTCTCAAAAACTCCTCCCACTCTTCGTTCCAGTTCATTCCTGTGTTCTTTTTCCTCTTGATTTTCGAGCTTGTCCTGCTCACAGAATTTTTCCAGTGCCTCGCGCTTCTTTGTTGTTTGTTGTAGCTAGACTAAGTTTTTATGTGCATGAGACTGTACCTCGTGGTCGAAACTAACTTGTAATTTGTGTAGTGCCCTTGTTGGCATCCATGTCAAGTCCAATTGGATGTGGTCCAAATCCTTCAGGGGTGTCTTCCCCATAATTTCATCCATGCGCAGCATGTTAGGTTTGATGTAAATCGTTGCATTTGCATGTGGAATGGGGTGGACTGGGTCTCGTTCTTCTACCTCCACTCTTTCTTTGTCCTATATTGCTGGTGGCTATGTGCCTCTGCTATTGCTTGATGTCTATGCTTCCTTGAATTTCTTGAGGAACTGTCATATTTCTGCTAGCTCTTTTTGTAGTTTATCACTGTGATGCGTTGCATGATAAAAATCTCCTACTAAGAAATCCTGGACCATTCTGGTGATCATTTCCTTGTCATCCTCCATGATTGTATAGTCTGGTGATGCTTGTTTCACCTTTGATTTCTTGCGCGCACCTCCTTCCTGCACGACTGGTCTCTTATTTCCCCCTAGTTCCTGTGTGATGGGGTTTGGGGCAATCTCCCTCGCTCCCTTAGCTTGTTTCGGTTCTCTGTTGGTAGGTTGTGTAGTTTTTTTCTTCCCCTTTTGGGTCCCTTTCTGCTTGGACCCTTCATCTACCTGAGTTGGCTTACCTTGGCCCATTCGTGGTTTCTTGGGCACTTGGATTTTCGGAAGCTGTGTTTGTGCCTGTTCTGCCTCTCCTTTTGTTGTTGTTTCTGGTACTTCCCAGGTAATGGTTGGGATTCTCCATTCATCAGTCCATTCGATGATGACCATGTCGATATCACACTCTTTGATGCAATGGTGGATTTGTAGCCAGTGTTTATTTGGATCCTTCCTTGGTTGTATCCACATTGTCTGTCTTGTGGCCCAGAAATTGGTGATGTCTGCATATCGCGCGATAGAATCTGGTGTTATTCTCCATGATAAACTGATAGATTCCTGTATGTCCCATAGGTATGCTTCGAATATGACCCCATTCTCCCTCTTATGCCTGGCCTGTGGCCCAGATCTCAATAAGATGTATCTCACTCCCGATGGTTGTGGTCTAGTACAAAATACCACATACCCTGGTTCTCGCCATCCCATGAAGGATATTAGGGTAATCAACCATGAGTAATGAAATTCTATGCCTAGGTCCTGTACATCCTTGCAGTCTTCCTGAAACAATTTCAATAGATATGGTGCCCAACTCACAGAGGTGCCTTCTGCACACTCAGCTGCAACGACAATGACTCCTGCTAGTACTTCCTCTTTGCGACATTTTCTGAGCAATTTGCAATCTAAGATCTTTGCTCCCAGTTGTGTAGTTGCATTATTGATTCATTTGATTATGGTGCCCCTCATTCCTCTGGTGGTGCCATATTTCTTATTTATCTCTTCTACCAATGTTTTCTCCTTGGATTTTTCATCCAAAATCAACGCGGGGTCCATACCCCGGACTGGTAACCCTATGATTTGTGCGATAAGCTCAACAATTATACAGACAGGTTTGTCCAGCCATATGTCCCCTCCACATGTGACTGATAATAGTTTTTTGACACATGTTATCGCATACTAACCTCTGCCAAAATGTGGTAGCTTCAACAAACCTAAGATTCTTGTTCTGTCTATCCCAGTTTCCCATTGGTGTGGCTAGATAATCATTTCTCCAAGTTGGTTTACGATTATGGTCTGCATAAAGACCCTCTGTGAAAGTTCTGGGAAGTTGGTTTTGTCTGATACATCATGGTTGAAATACTTGAGCTTTCTGACATGACCCAGTAGCTTCGGTTCTACCTGTACTCCAGATGGTATGTGTGGTAGAATAATTTATGCTACAGGTTTCTTACGGGGTGAGCTCGGTATCTAGATTATGTCTTCCTACTACAGTGGCTGGTTTGAAAAGTTCCAACAACTTTCAGTTGTTCCCCCATCACTCATTCTGGCCAAACCGAGGCATTGGCAACAATCTCCTCTACTGGTTGACCTAATATGGTCATTTGTGACTCAGTTGGCTACGTTGGTGCTTCCAGATTTTCTATCATTATGTTAACCTCCAGGGCTACTTCGGTGCTTTTTGGTTGCACTTCCTGTGGGTTTTCCACTTCCTCATTCTGAGGCACCTACACCACTGCTGGCATATCCACTTTCATGACCTCTACTTGTGGCTGTTGAATTTCTTCTAGTATCGGTGTAGATTTCACCGATGTCCTCTCAGGGGATAGGATTTTGTCGATGTCAATGATATAAGGCTATTGTTGTTCATTCTTTTCCAACGGTCCTCGTGACATGGTTTGTACCTTGGTTGGTATGGCTGTCTGACTTTCTTCTGCGGGCTTCAGTGGTTCCATCATGGTGACTATCGAACATTTGCTAAGTTCAAATAAAGTATGGGACTTATGTGGTCTCGCTCTGGTCGTTTTGGTTGCTATTGTTCTCGCTTTGTTTTCCTTTCATGAATAGACCAGTCACTCCTGTGCTCATGTGTTGTATGGTATGGTCACAAAGATTGTCGAGGGCGCTTCCTTCATTATGTGTTTAATGCCTCATAACTATGGGTCAATGCATCTGCAGTGGTTTCGTACTTTCTATTACATTTTCTTTGACATATCATGTTGGCATGTTTAATGTGATGTCCCATCGGTCCTTACTGTCCTTTAATTCTGCTTAGTGTTGTCTTGTCATACTGCTTTTGTTCATTCCTTTGCTGAATTTGTGTTTCGAAAGTTATGTGGCCTTTCTCTCTTCAACGTGCTACATGCTTTTTAGTCTTGTTTCCTTTTTGTTCTCTTTTTTATTTAAAAAAAAATTCTTTCCCCTTTTTTTTTTTTAACTGCGTGGTGGGTGGTCCACTGTCCTTGTATAGCTTTAGTCGGCTCTCGTTTCTCATTCCTCTTAGGTCTATGCCTGCTAAATCTCTTAACTGTAAAACTCCTCTATCTGTGACATATTTTACCTTGTATAGTCCTAACCAATGCATTCTAAGCTTCGATGGGTGCTAAAACAACTTGTTGTCATAGAGCAATACTAGATCTCCTTCCTTAAATGTTTTCTTCTTGATGTGTCGATCGTGCCAAGCATTGTCTCTTGCTTTATGCACTTGTTGATGGAATCCTGCCAGGATTCAGTCTTCCTCCATTGATAATAACTGATTTAGTCTTTCCTATACCGTGCCTCGTTCTGTCATCTGTGTGATAGTTGCTATGCATAAGTTGGGTACTAAAAATTCCAATGGCACTATTGCTTCTTGGACATAGACTAGCTTGAATGGTGTGTGCCCTGTCAACTTTTTTCATGTGGTCCTATACTCCCATAATATTGTTGGTACTTTGAGGTCCCAGTCATATCTGTTGACGTTACATATCTTTGTTAGTGCGTTCTCCAAAATTTTGTTGAAGGCTTCTACTGTTCCATTTTCCTGTGGGTGATATAGTGTGCTCTTCTAGTGATGAAATTCAAACACTTTAGTCAATGTGCAAATGGTGTTGTTTATGAAGTGTGTTCTTTGGTTGCTCAACAAAACTCTTGGGCACCCAAATCTAGTCATGACTTGTTCAAACAAGAAGTGTGCAATTGTCTCTGCACTGCAATCTTTTACCGGTGCATCTTCCGCCCATCTTGTTAGGTATTCCATCGCAGTGATAATGTATCTTTCCCCTGTTCTTTTGGATGGTGGGTTAATTGGTCCCACAAATTCGATTACCTATTTTTCAAATTCCTGTAATGTTACTTGTGGTCATAGTGGCATCTCGTCTCTTCTATTGGGTTTTCCTACCCTTTGACAGACATCGCATCCCTGCCAATATTATTTCGAGTCCCTGTGAATCATTGGCCACCATAGTCTTATGTGTAGTACCTTCTAAGCAGTAGCTTTTCCTGCATAATTCCCTCTTGTGATTCCCTTATGGGATTTTGTTAAGATTCTTGGTCGTTCACGGTCTAATACGTACCTTCGCAAGATGATGTCTATGCCCATATTGTATAGGTTTCCTACGATCAGTTGATAGTCAGCTGCTTAGACTACCAGGTTCTTCTTCTATGTGGTGGTATATTCTTGTGGTACAATACCTGTTCTTAAGTACTGGATGATCTCTACGAAGTAGTAATCAACAATCTGTACTGAGAATAATTGTGCATCCGGAAAGGTGTCTTCTAGATTCATAGGTTCTTCTCCATTTGTGACCCTGGACTGGTGGTCAGGTCCTGCATTCGGTTTCCCTGGTTTAGCTATTACTTCAAATTCTTGAAATAGCAGTAACCATCGACAGATTATCCCCCCGAACACTGGCTTGTTGACTAGGTATTTCAAGGCTAAGTGATTTGTAAACATCTTAAAGTTTTTTCCCAATAGGTAATGTTTGAACTTCTGTAGTGCATAGACCATAGCTAGGACTTCTCTTTCCGCCGTGTTATAATTTTGTTAAGAGTCGGATAGTTTTCTTCTTGTGAATGCTATTGGATGATCCAAGTCTCCTGCTCCTAGTTGCACTAAGATAGCTCCCATTTCTATCATTGATGCATCTACATGCACATGGAATGTATTTTCCTAGTCTGGAAATGCTAATATTGGTGCGGAAATCATCCTTTCCTTTAGGGTATCCAGACCGTGTTGACACTCGTCATTCCATTGATACTTTGTATCCTTCCTTAATAGATTTTCCATTGGGGTTGTGATCTGTTCATATCCTTTGATGAATTTCCTATAGTATCATGTGTGCCCTAAGGTTTCTCTTAGCTGTCAGATTGTTTTTGGTGCTGGTAAGTTAACAATGACGACGATCTTGGCCGGATCCACTAACAAGACTTGTTTTCATACTATATGGCCCAATAGTATCCCAAACGATGTTCCAAATATGAATTTGTTGATGTTCAGTGATATCTGGCACTGTCTACATATTTCTAGCATTAGTCGTAGTACTTCCACATGGTTTTTCAGCAGACTGTAAACTGTCTAGTCATCCAAGTATACTTCAAGAAACTGATGGATGAATTACTTAAATGTTGTGATGACTACTTTGGAGAATATTGTGGGTGCATTAATCAGTCTAAATGACATGACTGTGTAATGAAAAAATCCCCATTCTGTCACAAACATGGTCTTGTGTCTGTCCTCCTGTGCTATCTTAATTTGATGGTAGCCTGAGAATCCATTAGTGAATGAGTAAGCTTCATGTCCCCCCACATTCTCTAACACTTCATCTGTGAACGGTGTAGGGAATGGATCATGTAGGCATGCATCATTCAACTTCCTCAAGTCATCACATATCCTAATCCATCTTCCTTGTTTCTTGTCCTGTACTACCATCGGTCTTATCCATTCCAATTCCTCAACTGGTTCGATGATGCCAGCTTCAAGCATCCGATTGATCTCATATTTTACTTTCTGTTTATATATGGGGTTTAGTCTATAGGGTCACTGTCTTATAGGTCTCACTTCAGGTTTGAGTGGTATCTTCATTTCTCCTAGTTCTCCTGATATACCTTTCATCTCTGTAAATGTTGTGAGAAAAAGGTCACTATATTCACGCAACAATTATGTTATGATTTTTATTGTTTTCTCATCCAAGTAGCCTCCAATGTTGGCCATTTTGGGTTGTTCATTTGTCCCTATGTTAAATTTCTTTACCTTGATTGGCACGACAATGAATTTGGGTTCTATTGGTGGTCCTTCCGCATCTCTTTCGCCTTCTACTTCTTTGATCTGAATGTCGTGTGGGTCATCTTCATCTGGTGCTTCCTCCTATACATGATAACATGATGTATCTCCTTGACTGTCTGTTTATTCTATTGTTTCTCCTCTGTGATAGATTCTATTTCTGGTTCTTCAATGAATATTACTCCTCTGATTCATTTGAGATCTACATCTATGTTAGGGTTCTCATTCTCGAATGAGAAAGTGATTGTGAAGTTCTATTGTAATGTCCTCCATGTTGTAGTTTTACGCAATTCCTGGTCTATGTACCAGTTCGTTGGTATGCCCTCTAAAGTATGTATGAAGTGATGAGGCCATTCCTCTAGTGGTGTCATTTTCCACAACGTTTTGTACTTCACCAAGTGTTCCATTGGTGCCTCTTGTCCTTGGTATTTCTGTTGTTTGTTTTATTCCTGTTCTGTGCCAAACCGTATGCGGAGTAGTTTCTTACATTGATACCAGTCTATAATGGTCTCTTTATGAGCACCCCACCATCTTGCGGGTGTGGCCTTGAGTGATAATTCAATTGCTAACAGTCATTGGTTTTCCGAGACTTCGTCTTTGTATTATTTCAAGAATGTTTCCAAATCATTTAGTCCATGGAAACTGGGTGGTTCTCCGATTTTTGTGCCTACCAATATTAATGCGTGGTATATTCTTTCACATCTTCATGTGGATACTTCGTGTAGTCTCTGCTGCAAATTTTCTAACCCGATGTCTGAGTCTGTTGTGCATGAAGTAATTCTCTACCAACTGAGTACTCCATCTGTAGTTGGGTTTACGTAATCCTCATCACGCGCAGTTGTTATGTACAGTTGGTCAATCTCCTCTAAGTCCAGGAAAGTGGGTTCTACGAACCTCTCCCCTTTTGATGGATCCAGTGGTGCTATGACCCTGTATTCTCCAGATTCAAATGTCATTTTCCTGGTTTCAAATTGATTATGGTTTGGTTGTCAAACACCCAATCCAGACCAAGAAGTGTCATGTAAGGTGTTGTGTCATCCATTATTTCAATGACTTCAAAGTCTTCTTTAGTGTGCACTCCATCAAGATCTACTGTCACTCCTTTCAGTCTACCTATTGGTAGGACTCTATGTTGGTTTCCTAGTTTTAATTAGACATTTGAGTATCCCAGTGTTGGCTCTCCCATACATTTCCAGGTCTTCTTGGGTAGCATGTTCACTTCAGATCCTAAGTCTAGTATAATGTCTCCCATGTTGAAATCTCCAATGTTAGCATTTAGTCTAAATTTCCTACTTATTCTTCTTCTAGTGTGTAGGTAATTGACAGTTTTTGGTTCTGGTTTTTCTTCCATCTCGCTACTACATTTCTCTAGTATTTTTTGCAATATTTTCACAGATGAAGGATCACTTAATAATCTCACACATGATTGCAAAAATCATTTGATTGTACTTGCTTGTCCCTTGGGCTGCATTCTGTTGGTATGATCCAATGATGGCAGCATCTCATATTCTGGGGCTTCCTTGAATGGTTGCGCAGTTGAATTCGACACTGTGTTCTCCTTCTGAAATTCTTGTCTGGCTTCCTTAAAAGTCTCCTTTTCTTTTTGTGCATCGAACTTCTTTCTTGGTTCGATGTTCTTCTTTACCCATTGGTTCTGTGTTGGTTCCTGTCGAACTGCGTCATTTCTTGTTTTTGTGCCTCCACGAGTGACTATATTGATGTTTTGTTCACCATCCCTAGCTTCGGTTGAAACCACTGGACATTCTCATTTTTTTGGTTCCTCTTTTCCCGAATCTTTACTAGTAGTGTCGTACATTCCTTTGTATCGTGGTCCGATGCACGTAAATACATACAAGTTGCTGGTGGAAGTGGAAATTCTTTTGCATAATGTCCTGGTTGCTGACAATTGTGACATGTGACAGGTCCTCTACCATGTCCAAAACCTCCTCTGGCTCATCCTACTCCTCGGTCCTGCTCGGTCACCCCATGTGGTGCCTGGTTATACTATGCGGTATTGTACTGGGGTTGTGTTGGATTAAACTGTGGTTGCACGTTTTTGTATGGTTGTTTTGCAGTATTTTATGGAGTTGGGGTTTGATTGAACTATGGCGTTGCTTTCCCAGTCATCATTTCGGCCTATACCCTATGTGCATCTGATGTTCTTTCCCGCATCAGCTCCATAGTTCTGCAATATTTGTCGTTGTGGCCTACTGACTTACAAAAGGTGCAATATGACTTCTTCATAACTGTTTGGTATTTATGCATCACCATGCAGTGATAAGGGTCGTGACCGGGTTTCTTGCATATTTCACACCGTAATCCTCTCTATGGTAATGGATTTGGCATACATGTTTCCATATACTACGTGAATGTTGGGCATTTGTTGTTATGGTGTCCTTCTGTCCTGCATGCGGTGCACCAAATGACTTCTCATTTGTCCTTATTCTTATTCTGGTTCAGTTGAAATGTTAGAATCTTCAAATCCTCCTTCATTTTCTCAATAGAGGGGTTCGTCTATTGGTACTAGTTCTCTTCCAATTGTAAGGCTACCTGCAGAGCCTCTGCTTGCATCTGAAATTTATGTTGTTGTAAGGGATATTTTAAGTGTGGGAGTAGTGAGTTGACAAACAGGTATCGATGTTGCATCTTAGTCATAAGGTATTTTAGTTTTCCTTTTAGTCACTTGAACCTTTGGTCAATCTCCCATACAAACTCTCCTAGTTTATGTATTATTTAGATCATCTCGTTCATGTACTGATCCTATGAGCTTGACTTCTGGCACTCATTAATTAGTAGCTTCTTAATGTCTGCCAATGTCCTCGTCGTCTCAGGGGCATTGTTTGTGTATAGACTCATGTACCAATCTAGTGCGTGGTTTCTTAGTGTAATCGCTAGCTGAGTGAGTTTGGTATCTTCATTCGTGATCTCTTTTTCCTTATATATCTTTGCAAAAATGAACAAATGCTTCTCCGGGTCTTCTGTTGCTTCTCCTCAAAATTATGGTAATATGATAGTGGGATCGTTTCCTGCCATTCTGAATACTAAACTACTTCCTCCTCCATGTGGTGTAGATACTTGACTAGTGTTGCCTGAACTGGCTCCTCTATTTGTTTCTCCTAGTGTAGATGTAATTCTTGCTGTCAGACTTCCTCCGAACTTCAGTTGTCTAAACGATGGTGTTCTCTTTGGTGTATTAGTCACACATGGGTTTGTGGGTTCCACACTGACATTAATATGGATAGGATGGATGCCTTCTCCTCTTGTTCTTGGGCCTTTCTTCTTCCTCTCATGTGTTGCATGCAGGATTTCCTCAATCGTCTCCATAGCTCAGAGATCCTCTACCTCTTCCTCATCGCT
>WSFP011329452.1:0-39365 GCA_009831015.1 Picea engelmannii
ACATATAAAAGCATCTCATACTTGATAAGTTTCAAATATTTCATTGAATCTCTCTGTCATGCCCATGTTGATAAATCATAATTTAGATCAATCCATACTTTTAGTTATGTATTTAGACACAACAAGGTTTATACAAAAATATACATGATTTACATGTGTTAATAAAACAATGTTTGCAAAATACAAAAGTTTACTTTGCAAATTCATGTATAATCTATTGAAAGTGCAACATATAGTCACAACCTTTAATCGGTCCAATATTAATAACAGTATTTTATGAATCTTCTCCAAACCTACACATCTGTGAAGCATACATGGTCAATTGAAAATTATAGTATAAAAAGAATAAAAAAAAACACATATTTCTTACATGTTTTTAATCAACCCTCTTTTCCCTTCTTGTCCAGTTCAGTTTAATGTCTTGAATGCATTCTCTTTTAAATATTTTCTTGAAAATTTCGAACAACTCAAACTTTAATGATAACCTTTAATTTCGTTCACATCAACAACTTTGTGTTTTAACAAAATATCTACTTATTGATTACAATTATTTTTATTGTATTTTATTGTTGGGTTGACTTTTAACGCATTGTGATTATCCATATCTCCTGTTGAAATATTGGAACTGCAAAGAGTATTCTATCTATTATTGAGTTATTATTCATTAGATCAATCCCCTTTTGTGGATTGATCATGTCAGGTATTGTAAATGGCCAAATCCCTTTTTTTGGATTGGTCAAACATTAAATATATTATGCAGATTGAGAAGTCGGTCTCCGAGATAATTAAAGTGGTTTTAACCACTAAGAATACAAGTCAGCCCTGCCCAGTGAAGAGACACCTTTCCAGCTCCTTCCAATTTGTATAAATAAAGGAAGCCAACGCCTCATTTGATCACTCACTCATCTCACTCATCTAGTGTGCAAGTTTGAAGGAAGCTGCAGTTACCAGTTGCCGGAAGAAGGAAGAGAGAGAGCCGCATTGCTCAATAGAGGATATTATCTAGTGTTTGGTTTATTGTCTTAACATTGTATTGACTATCTATATTAAGGAAGTTTTTGTTGGGTTTTCTCCCCCATGAGGGTTTCCCAAGATAAACGTTGTGTATCTTGTGATTCTATTTCTCTTAGTGATCCTATCTATGCTATGGTTATCTAGTAAATTGAAAAGAAACCTAATAATAGCTTAAACCTTAACATGGTATCAGAGCTAAGATGAAGAGAGAATCTTTCATTGGATAAAGAAAAACGTCATTGTTATCGTACAAGAAAATTAGGGTTTTTTATTGAAGAGGAATTTTAGCCTAAAACTCATCAAGGAAGTGCGCCCTATCCTAGGGAACTCTTTGGCACCTTCAACGCACTTTTTTCAGTGGATAGAACTCTTGGAAAGCGAAAACCTAGTTTTCACCGGTACCGGAAAACTAGAAGTACCTGAAAACTAGGAAACCAAAACCAGTACCAGTCCAAAATTTCGTTGGTCAAGTTTGAACGTGAAAAATTTCGATTTTTTGAAATATAACTGCACCAGGCTACTCTCCTCAGCCATGCGCACCTACTGGTAAGTTCAAAATTAAATTCCGAGGATTTTCAATTTTTGGACATTTTCTTAGCTCCAGGTAAAGATGTCTGCAAGCACTAAGCTTGTTGACAAGCTAGAAGGTGTGGACAAATTTCATGCCTGGAAGTATAGGATTTCACTCATTCTTGAAGAGAATTACCTAGAAAAATTCATCAAAGAAGGTGTACTAGAACCTACCGATGTTGTAGATAAAGAAAAATACCAAAAGGACATAGTTAGGGCCAAGAGAATCATTGCAGAATCTATTAAAAATCACTTGATTCCTCAAGTGGCCTGAAAGAAGACTCTGAAAGAAATGTTTGATACCCTAACCAGATTGTATGAAGGAAAGAACATCAATCAAAATATGAAACTAAGAACTCAACTCAAAAGTACAAGGATGCAGAAAGAAGAAACAATTCAGGAATATTTCTCCAAAATAACACAATTCAAAAAAAATTCTAGGAGCAATTGATGATACTATAGATGAAGACAAACTTATAATGACATCCCTTAATGGTATCACAATACCTTGGGATGCATTCATCCAAACTATTTGTGCCAGAAAGAAGAAACTACACTTTGACAATCTTTGGGAAGAATGTGTTCAAGAAGAAGAAAGAGTAGCTAACTGAGAAGAATTACTATAAAGAGATGAAGATAAATCCCTAATTACTCATACTAAAGGAGGAAGAAAGAGGTATTACTTCTAGAAATAAAATCATAAGGAGTCTCACCCACAAAACAAATTCATACATAAAGAATCTCACCCTCCAAGGAGACTCGAGACGTTTCAAAAAGGTCAAAGAAGAGAAAAAAAATTCTCATCCTACCAATGTTACCATTGTGACAAAGTGGGACATATTGCTAAAAATTGTCTAGCTATACGAGAAGAATACAAGAAGAGAAACAAGAGTCACCATTCCCATACAATTGAAGATGAAGAGCCACCCACAAAGATGATAAAATAACATATTGAAGACAATGTCTTAATGTATTCCCTCTGAGGATCAGTGTCACCTAGTGAAGACACTTGGATCATAGATAGTGGTTCTTCCAAGCACATGACAGGTCAAAGAGACATTCTCTCTTGCCTCACAGAAAATAAGTTTCCCCAAAAATTTAGACTTGGAGATGATTATCAATACCTTATCAAAGGAGTAGGAGAATCAAATTACAAACTTGATTCATGGACCCCAATGAAGATGAAGGCTGTACTATATGTACCAGGTTTTACAAAGAACTTACCTTCTATCTTAGCTTTAGAGAAGAAAGGCTTCAAATTTCCCTTCATAGATGGTGAATTTATCATGTGGCCCAAAAGAAAAACCATGGAAGAAGCAATTGTTATTGGAAAAGAAGAAGGTGGCTTGTATAAACTAAAAGGTCACGCATAAGCAACATTGACCCATTCCATTGAGAATCCATGTGAACTTTGGCATAGAAGACTAGATCACATCAACTACAAGACATTACCATATGTAAGCAAGGCAATCATAGTTCTACCATAATTCAAGGTTGACCATGAAGGTGTGTGCAATGGATGTGCACAAGGAAAGAACATCAAGAACATGTTCCCGAAGAGAGACAGTAAAGCAAAATGAGTCCTAGAGCTCATTCACTCAGATGCATGTGGCTCAATGCCATCAACCTCCATCAATGGGTATGTATACTATGTGTCTTTTATTGATGACTATTCTCGCAAAACCTGGGTTTACTTTTTGAAATCAAAAGATAAAGTGTTCAGTAAATTCAAGGAATTCAAAGCCTTGATAGAGAATCTCTCTGAAAGAAAGATCAAGATACTCAGGTCAGATAATGGAGGACAATACACCTCAAAAGAGTTTGAAAATTTTTGCAAATATGTCGGGATCAAGAGGGAGCTCACCACTCCCTAATATCCTCAACAAAATGGTGTAACATAAAGAAGAACATAACTATAATGGAAGCAGTGAATACTATGATCCATGATCAAGATATTCCAATGCACTTATGCGAAGAAGCAAAAAAAAAAAAACATTATATGCACAAAACAAATTGTCCCATAGTGCACTTGGGTTCAAGACCCCTGAAGAGATGTTCTCCGGAAAGAAGCTACAAGTAAGCCATCTCAAAATATTTGGTTGTCCAGTATTTGTACATATTGTGAAAGAGAAGAGAACCAAGCTGGACCCTTCAGGAAAGAAGGGAATATTTGTTGGATACTGTGAGGTCTCCAAGGCATTCAAAGTTTATATACCAGGTTACTATCATATTAATATCAACAGGGATGTAACATTCGATGAAGATACAACACTCAAGAAATCAAGAAGATGGAATCTTGAAGAAGTATATGAAGGAGAACATGTGGCTCCCAGAGTTGCAGAACCAGTGAGGGAAGTCATAAATTACCTTAATGAAGAGATTCTAGAAGATCATGACATAATAGAATCTCAAGAACCTCCCTAGATGACGATCTCCCACAAGAGAAATCCAACCTGGGTAAGGGAACTTATTCAATATGGAGAGAAGTATGGTGCCCTCGAAGGAACCATGAGACAAGTCAAGAAACCTAAGCCATTCTCAAGTTATATGGATTTGATGTGTGATCTCTTAGAAAATGAGCCTACTTGCTTTGAAGAAGCGATTCGGAAGAAAGAATGGGAAGATGCCATGACAAAAGAATACCAATCCATTATAAAGAATGATGTATGGGAAATAGTTCCTAGACCAAAGAGAAAGGGTGTGGTATCTTCCAAATGTCTTTTAAAAATAAAATATGTTGTTGATGAAAGCATTGAGAAATATAAAACAAGGTTTGTTGCTCATGGATTTTCTCAGAAGGAAGGCATTGACTATGAAGAGATTTTTTCTCCTGTAGCCAGATACACTTCAATCGGAACCATCATAGATCTTGTAGCTAAGATGAAGTGGAAGTTACACTAGATGGACGTGAAAACAACTTTCTTGAATGGTGTCATTGAAGAAGAAGTGTATATAGAACAACCTCAAGGGTTTGAAGTTGAAGACATGAAGGCTCATGTCTACAAGTTGAAGAAGCTTCTGTACGGATTGAAGTAAGCTCCTAGAGCTTGGTATGGAAGGATTGACAGTTTCCTGACGAGCTTTGGATTTACCAAGAGTAAAGATGATTCTAACCTTTAATTCAAGGTTATGAATGATGAGCCTGTTATATTGTTGTTGTATGTGGATGAATTATTCTTAACTGGAGAAGAAAATCTCATCACTGATTGTAATAAGAAGCTCACTATAGAATTTGAGATGAAATACCTTGGCCTAATGCACTATTTATTAGGTCTTGAGGTTTGGCAGAGCCCAGAGAATATCTTGCTTAACCAAGGGAAGTATGCAACTGAAATATTGAAGAGATTTGTTATGTTGGAATGCAAATCCATGAATACACCCATGGAAACAAAGTTGAAGCTCCTGTTTGACACTTTGTCAGAATTGATTGATGCTACGCTATACAGACAGATCATTGGATCGTTGATGTATCTAAAAAACACCAGGCCAGATACATGTTTTGATGTGAACACCTTGAGTCAATTTCTGGTAGAGCCCAGAAGTGTTCACCTGGTTGCTGCAAAACATGTGATGAGGTACCTTAAAGGTACATTAGATTGTGGTCTCAGCTATAATGGATATCATGACATCAAACTGAGTGGTTATACTGATTTAGATTGGGATGGAAGTGTCTCTGATAGAAAGAGAACTTCATGATGTTGTTTCATTCTAGGGTCAACCATGATCTCATGGCAGAGTAGGAAGCAAGCAAGCATTTCTCTCAACAAGAAAGAGAACTTCATGATGTTGTTTCATTCTAGGGTCAACCATGATCTCATGGCAGAGTAGGAAGCAAGCAAGCATTTCTCTCAACACGACAAAAACAGAATACATTGTTGTATGTTCAGCCCGTTGTGAAGCCATATGGATTCTAAAGTTGTTGATAGGTCTATTCTATTTGGAGATGGAAGAAACCATGATCCTATGTGATAACTAGAGTTACATAAAGAAGACATATAACCCTATGTTCCATGACAAGTCAAAGCACATAAAGATCTGATATCATTACATCTGTGATATGGTGCAGAGAGGAGCCATCAAGCTCTAGTATGTTTGCACAGATGAACAAGTTGTTGATGTGTTGACCAAGCCTCTATCTCGTGTAAAGTTTGAGCACTTTTTAGATAAGCTTGGTGTAGTCTGAAAGGACCTCCCTTGAAAGGAGGAGTAGTGTTGATGTCAGCCTAGTGCTGAAGATTTCCAGCTTCGTGCTAATGTTGTTGTGATGTCAACCTTGTGCTGAATATTTCCAGCTTCATGCTGATGTTGTTTTGATACCAACCTCATGCTGAATATTTCCAGTCTCATGTTGATGTTGTTGTGATTCCAACCTCATGTTGATGTTGTTGTGATTCCAACCTCGTGCTAAAGATTTGCAGCCTCATGATGATGTTTTTGAGATGCTAGCCTAGTGCTGAAGATTTCCAGCCTCATGCTGATGTTGATGAGATTCCATCTTCGTGTTGAATATTTATAGCCTAGTGTTGATGTTGATGATGCTCCAACCTTCATGTTATGATGTTGTTGTTGTTGATGATGCTCCAGTCTTTGTGATGTGATATTACTATTGTTGATGTTGTATCATCCTTGTGCTATTATTGATGATGATGTATTAGTGTTATATTAATCCGTGTTGTTGCAGATGATGATGATTCCATTCCAGCTCCCTGTTTTGAATCATGATATTGATGATGAATTTTTTTTTGATGATTTATAGAGATGACATTCAGTGTTCTATATGTTGTTGATGTTTCTTCCCTCTCTCTCTCTCCCGATGATGTTGTAGAATACCGTTCTTTTTAAGGGGGAGTGTTGAAATATTGTAATTGCAAAGAGTATTCTATTTATTATTAAGTTATTATTCATTAGATCAATCCCCATTTGTGGATTGATCATGTCATGCATTTTAAATGACCAAATCCCCTTTTGTGGTTTGGTCAAACCCTGAATATATTATGCAAATTGAGAAGTTTTCCCCCACGCTAATTAAAGTGGTTTTAACCACTAATATGACAAGTCAGCCCTGCCTAGTGAAGAGACACCATTCTAGCTCCTACCAGTTTGTATAAATAAAGGAAGTCAATGACTCATTTAATCACTCACTCAACTCACTCATCTAGTTTGCAAGTTTGAAGGAAGATGCAGTTGCCAATTGTCGGAAGAAGGAAGAGAGAGAGGCACATTTCCCAGTAGAGGATATTCTCTAGTGTTTGGTTTATTGTCTTGGCATTGTATTGGTTATCTATATTAAGGAAGTTTTTTTTGGTTTTTCTCTCCCATGAGGGTTTCCCATGATAAATGTTGTGTATGTTGTGACTGTCTTTCTCTCAGTGATCCTATCTATTTTATGGTTATCTAGTAAATTGAAAAGAAACCTAATAATAGATTAAACCTTAACATCCCTTTCACCTTCTCCTTATACACTTTCTTGTTGATTCTTATCAACATTTTCATATATCAATATTACATTTGGGGTTTAAATATGATGTGAAATCGACATTTAAAACATTAAACATGACTAGGCTAAATATCGAACTGATGTCAAGCTTGTGGTGTCACATATTTGATTTTTTTAATGTCGATTACATGTCACGAACTTGAAAATAGCTGCAATAAATGTTTGTCATGTCATTTCCCTTATTCCTTGATTAATTGACACTACTTCAGCATTATATCGACATTTGGAATGCCCACCTCATATTGAATAACCAACAATAAACACAACAAAACTTTTTCATTTCATCCCCATTATTTGTCGATTAATTAACACTAGTTCAACTTCAAATCAACCTTCCACACATCCATGCGACACATAATTCCATATTTTCAAAGTCACTGAAGAAGTCTTATACATATAATATTAATTTCTGTCTAATGAAAATGCCAAACCTTTTTATGTTTGTTTTATGTTTGAGAGGTCGAACACATGAAAACAAATTGGTGCTACTCTTTTTCGGACTAAAAAAAGTATTAAGGGTACGGTTGTTGTCTCCTTTGAACTATGCAATGTAGTATATGGAAAAAGGGTAGAATTCTTGTTGTAAATATTGTTCCCTTAATTTATTTTAGATAATTAATACTAATCTGAGAAGATATAAGAAGACTAATATTATTTAAAATCCCTAATCCCTTATATCTACAACTAGCAAGTTTGATGAAAGGAGGGACATTTGGACAAAGACATTAATGTGAAGGAACATATATGTGCCTAATTTCATTAATCAATAGAAATTTTGTGAACATCAATCAACAAATGATTGGCATTTATTACCTCATTCATCAATGGAATTCATCCACCTGTAACATTTTAAGTAAACAAAGAAAGAATTTAAGTACATTTATTAAATGACACACATTTTTGATTAGGGAGCACTTCTAAATCTTAACAAAAGTTCCATAATCTAATTGTTATTTAGTTCCTAGTCAAGAAATTACAATTCTTACTCATTTAGGAAAACATAAATGTCTCATGATACAATGGTGTTTTACTTGTCCTAATAGTTTCTTTAATCAAGTTATCCAATTTTCTTGTCGGTTCAGTTTTCCAAACTCTTTGCATTTAGAAGCTTATATCAATATAAAACCATCAATAATTTTACCTTCATTGATACAATGTTTTGTAGGTAATGAAAATAAGATATGTAACCACTAAAAATTTTATTTTGAAAAACATGTTATGTAGCCATTGAAACAAGGATTCATAGCATGCTTAAACACATTAGAAAACAAGGTATATTATAACACACACTATAAAAAATATATATAAAAAAGATATTCAAGGTAATTGACATGTATTACCTCATTCATCAAGGGAATTCCATCCACCCTTGACATTTTAAGTAAACAATGGAAGAATTTAAGTACATTTATTCAATGAGTAGACATTTTAGAATAGGGAGTACTTCTAAATATTAACACAATTTCCATAATCTAAATGTTATATATTTCCTAGTCAAGAAATTACACTACTTACTCATTTAGGAAAACATAAATGTCTCATGATACAACGTTTCTTTACTTATCCTTATGGTTTATTTTACCAATTTTTCAAATTTTATTTTTGTTTCATTTTTTCAAAATCTTTTCATTTATAAGCTTATGTCAATATGAAAATGCCAATGATCATACCTTCATTGATATAGTGCTCCATAACCACTAAAAATAGGATCTAGAAACACTGAAAATGCTATTTAAAAAAAAGGGTTTTGTAGCCACTGAAAATAGGGATTTGTAACATGTTGAAAACACATCAGAAAATAAGATATATTATAATAAAAAATATATAAAAATATAAGAAATAATATATAAAAAAACTTCAGTTCATGGTGTACCTCAACAAACAATTTCTCTGTATTACCTCATTCATCAAGGGAATTCCAACAACCTGTAACATTTTAAGTAAACAAAGAAAGAATTTAAGTACATTTATTCAATGACCACACATTGTAGACTAGGGAGTACTTCTAAATATTAACAAAAGTTCCATAATCTAAATGTTAGGAAGCTACTATTCAAGAACTTAACATTATTATTCATTTAGGAAAACATAAATTTCTCATGATGGTGAAATCGTAGAAAAGGTATAATAGCAATGAGACTTAAACAACTATTTGGTTTACCGACATTAATCTATATATAACTTGTAACTAACAACATGGTCCTATGTAACCTTATCTCCATCCTTTTGGAGATCATGGGAACAATAAATGTTTATCTATATAAGGGCCTATATAACCTTATTCCCATCCCTTTCCTTTTCCCTGATAACATGCTATCTATATATTGCTAAAATTAATATTTCTCACATGGGAAAAAAATGGTTCTATACCTAATGGAATTTGAAATCTCTTACCATAAAAAAAAAACATTGTAGAACCCCCCAAAAAATTGTGTCACTCACAATTTGAAAGTTGACAACCAATGTTGATTGAATCCTCATGTCGAGTTTGTCAAACACATTATGTGGTGCCAATTTGTACTAGTTTTGACTCATCTCATAATCCATCATTGCATCAACAATCACATGTAGTGAAATTCACAAAGAATAATTACTATATGAATTGATATGAATATGAAAAAAAGGAAGAAAATATATGAAATTAATGAAAACTTAATTATAAATGATTTGACGGTCATGCTCATTAATTGTCTCATGATGTTTCAATTCCATTACTTCCTTGAGCTTCAAATGGATTTGAGAATAATTTATTCTCTACTTATGAGGTCAACCATGATAAGGTGGAAGCTCATGTGGCCCCTCTCCCTCCTCACATCACTCTTATTTCCCCATACCAAATTTAATTATATAGTAATGCATCTAAACAACATAGTGGAAAAGATAATAAATCAAAATACAAACACGATATTGTGAAGTTTCAGTGAAACCTGCACAAAGAACCTAGCTAGAAAAATTCACACAAAGCTTGCAAGAGAGAGAGAGAGAGAGAGAGAGAGAGAGAGAGAGAGAGAGAATAATAAATTGTATTAGCTGAATTCTAGAATAAATAATACACATTATATACTCTACATGGTTAAGAATAATGTGCCATATTAGTGATCTAGAGAGATAGGGACACTCACTGGAAGAAACAAGGGTTATCTATCACCTTATCTGCCACCTAGTCCTAGTTAAATTTCCACGCAATCATCAGTTAACTGAGTCAAACAAGTGGAGGTGAGAGAAACACATGCATGCACATGATATGTGCCCTCTTGGATTTTATAATAAAAATCCATTCGTTGGGAAATATCCAACCTATCCATCTGTGAAGCCGGTTACAACTTCTTTCATAGCTCGACATGAGGCAAAGAATACTTGCACCTCAGATGGTCTTGTGTTTGAGGTGGTTAAAAGGGGAAAACGAAGAGGTGCGGGACTTGCAAAAAATCCCTCTTAGGACTAGCCAATCTAGGTATTTTCCTCCCTCAACTTCTTGAGTGGCCAAAAATATCTTAGCGATGCATTTTGATGGTTGAGGGGGTGAAAATGAACTTGCCGATTTTTGGACTAACAAACTAATAAAAGAGAAAAACAAGTTGTTCTCTCCCTTATGGCCTTGGGAAAAGTTTTGAAATTGGTTCTCAGGGTAAACTGGGTTCCGAACAATTTCCCAATGAATGACTTGCACAAAAATATTGAAAACCAAAAGTCAAAATGACTTTAATAAGCTACAACCATGTATTGTAAGGTGGCTATAAGTGATTAACAACAAGGTATTAAGGACTCTTAATGCATGGGAATAAGCCCATAATGGCCCAATATTACCTAGAAATTCTCAGAAAGTGGTCCCATAACTTTTCAAAGTCTATAAAAGGGGTATGAAAATGAAATTACATCCCTTTACTAAGTTGAAAAAGATAAGGAAAAAGGATGTAAATGAATGTAAATTAATATTAACCAATGTGTTGGGTGGACTGACGAGAGGTAAATACTTTAAACATGTATTAATTATGATTTGTAAGTTGATTAATCACATGCAGTGGTTACCATATCATTTTGAAGTTCCTCCTTTCAGGAAAACACCTATTATCCCACAACTATTCCACTTAATATAAAATGAGTGAACTTACCTAAACCTCTTGGTTGGAACAAAGAGTTCCCCATGTATTTTAGAGAAGTAGGGGTTAGCCCCTTCTTATCACTAGAATTTCCAGGCTCTTAAAGCTGCTTGGATGGAAGAAGGATACCCATGCAAAGGAAGAGTCTCAGGACCCCCTTGTGTGAGTTTTAGCTGAGCTTCCCAAGTAGATTATTACTCCAACCCAATATAAGATATTCAACTTCTTGACCATGTGATTTAGAAGAGGAAATAAATATCACTTAATTGATACCAAGTAGACAAATTCTGAGGGGATCTTGATGAAGATTCCCTATCTTTGACTCTTAGTATTCTAGAAATTGAAATTGCATAAGTTGAAAATACCAATCCATCCACGTGGTGAGATCATGCATTGATTTCACAAGCATGTCTCTTGGTAAAAAAAAATTGAAATCTAACTAACTTTAGATATAATATAATATATAGTTTATGGATTTCGTTTCATGGGGTGGACCCCTGCCTTTTATTTTCAAGTGTTTTTCATGTTTTTGTTTTATGATTTTTTTGAATGGCCCCTTTAGGGGAAGGAACCTGTAAGTTAGAAATAAGAGAAAATAAACAATACAATGAATACTAGTTCACCCTCCCTACTAAACTTGACGTTAACCATAGTAGGTATGATGATAGGGGAACCCAAGCATCACCCGATCATATGGTTATGCAACTTTTTTCCTTCATATTAGGTAGCGTGATACTCCAATAAATCCAATAAAGAATAAATTAAAAAACCTATGCTATTCAACCCAAAGTAAGGGGGTTGAAGCTCTTTGCGGGACACATAGCTTCCATATGCAAGAGAAATTCAACTAGTTCCTTGTTTGAGGATTTAAATTTATCTAACAAAAATCAAATGAAGAATAATATACAAAGAGTAATTTCATATTGTTATGAACAAAAAATTAAATGAAAACACAAAAGTTTCTTTACATAAGCATGTTATAATAACATTGAAGCATGTGCAAGGTTTATGAAACTGAGTGAAATCAAAATAATTGTAAAATTGAGTGTGAGGGAAGGATTTTACAAGTATGTCCGATGTTTTTTTGTTTGCTTCCCTACTGGCCCCCTTTCCTCAAATAGGTATTCAAGTGGTTCCCGACTGCTTAGGTGAAGCAAAACATGAATTCGATTAATTCCTTGCAGGTAAGCAATGGAATTTTAGTATTTTTTAATAACATAATTGAACTAAAGAAGGCATGAAATTGTAAGTTACTGTGATAAAAAACCCAACTAAGATGGTTGTCCTAGAAGAGTGACTGACCAAAATGGTTAATTTTCCTATTTAGGACAGCAATATCAGAGGGAAAAAAAATTAGGGCTAAAGGAAGAATGAAAAGAGAAGAAATAGACAACTATAACTAACAAAGAAAAAATATTTTAAGGTTTTTCCTAAGGGACCCCTAGAGATCCTGACCACCAACTATGGTTGAATATGTCTAGTTCCTTCGACAAATCTACACAAAATCACTTTAAACAAGTAAAACTAAGTTGTTAGTAAGTGAAAACTAGCAAGTTAAACCCAATGAAGAAACAAGAAATACCTTGCTAACCAATCCCTATTGGATATAACTAACATAAGAAGTATTTACTACTACCACTCAACCATTAACTAGCAAGAAAACAAGTCCAACAACCAAACAGAGAACAAGTACAAACAAACACTTAGAACTCTTGGAGAAAAATCAACAAATCTTTTATGCTATATTCATCAAGTCCCCTTTGTACAAATTCCTTCCTCTTATTTATAAGGGAGAGGAGAAGGCTAGGGTTGGGTCACAAGACACTTGTGACTTTTGGAAAAGTGACAAGTGGACTAACCCTAAAGTTTTTTGTCCTTTTCCAAAAAAGAAATCAAATATGATTTGATTTGATACTTTAATTACAATATTTTAATCCAAAAAGTAAATCATTTAAGTCAAAGTTTTACAAAAAGTCATTTATGGAAAATAACAAAACTAGAAGCCACCTCATAATCTACCTTGGTATTTGTGCCATCCCAATGGAATCTTGATTTTTTCCCTATTTTGCAGCTACAATTTAGGTGGCTTCATGGTGTCTAAAGCCATTAATGGTTATTAAATTCATTGGGATGAAGGCCCAAGGCTTGGGGAAAATTTGGGTTTCTTTGGAGGGAAGGGGGGCAGTGAGTTTGGTTGCTATAAGTAAGGAAATTCCCACTATTCAGACACTTTTCAGACCTAATTTTATTCCCCCCTTGCTGCCTATAAGTATCCATGAGAGCTAGTGAAGGAAGGATTCAATCCAGGATTGATTTGGTGAAGGGAGCCTCGAGACTGAACACTTGGAAGGTTGGCCCCTCCTACCAAGCAACCACAATTCTATTTTTTATGCCTGCATGCTTAAATGTTATCCACCATTTTTTTTCCACCTTTAGTTTGGCGCAAATTGGCCCCAAAGGCCCCTAATTAGGCCTCCCTTTTGTCACATGTTCCTTGGTCAAAAGGGTCCTTGACACTCTAGAATGTCCCACTGAAAAATTGGGCTGAGATTGTGAAAGCGAATACCGTGGATGGATTCTACACTTTGTCCCGATCATATCGACTATTTATGGGAAAAAATATGCCTCCAAACGAGGAAGATAAGGAATTAACTTCGTGAATGACATTGAGGGGCAAAAATAAAATTTTATAATATATAGTTGTAAAATCAAAATCATAATCATAATTTTATTTCATTTAATTATTTATTATATAATTTAATATAAATTAAAATTTTAGGAGCTCAGTCTAAGAGAAAGGGTTGACACCAGAGGGGTGGCTAATGGGTGTACGGGTTGTGCACAGAGGTTGTCGTGGATCGGTTGGAGGAGCTCGGGTGGAGAGGAGGATCCCTCCACTCGTGGTGGTGCACGCAGAGAGAATGGGAGTTTCTTCCTTAGTGGGTGTTATACGTGCACGACCAATTTCTGACAGGTGGTCTGCTCCCATATTTGAAGTTTTAGAAAAATATTTGGTTTCTTAGCATAGTTTTGGAGGGGGAGGTCATGAGTTTGACCCCCCTCCACTCCATTTAGGCATTTTTTTGCAATTTTTTCAGAGTTTTTTCAGTGGGGAAAGGGGAGGAAGCCAAGGTTCAAAACCTATAATGTCCATTTTACAGGTACAAGCTTGCAAATGGAGAAAACACATATTTTTTCAAGGAATTAAGGGAGCCCTTGAGGCTTGGGCCTAGTGCCCAAAAGGGGTTTGAATCCCCTCTTGCTTATAGATTTGCTCAAAACATTCAGGAAAAAATATAAATCCTTACCTAACAAACAAGAACATTGAAACATCAAACCCAATCCATCCAATAACTAGCTACAAAAATCCACACTAAACTAAAACAACACAAAAACTCATTTCCAGATGCAAATTTATGCAATCAAAACTATAAACACCATACTAGTCATTAATGACTAGGGGATTCACTAGATGGAAGGTACTTGTGGTCTAGTCGATGATGTTTTATGGTCTTCTCTCTTTTCCTCTACTACCCTACTATGCCTTAGAAAACCTCTGTTGACTGTGCTTCCTATTGTAGAGCACTCCCTTTATTTCCCTATGCATTTTCAAACTGGCACTTTGAAAGGGAAGAGGGGGATTTTATATTTTCCATATTATTTTTTTAGTTCTCTTTTTCCAAATTTTGCATGAGGAATGCATGGAATTCTCTCCTTTATCTGTGTTTTAAATTTTTTATTATTTTTTATTTCCTCAAAATTCATGTCGAGGTCAAAGATTTGACTTTGATTTTGACCTTGACGTTAACCTCATTAGTTGAGATTGAAAATGATGTCAGATGAGATGGAGTCATAATTTAACACAGATCAACCATCATAAAGGTCTCAATGATCCCTTCAAGAATATTCCATCGGTAATCATATCCAATGCCACCTAGCCCATCAATTTTGGATGGGAAAGTCTGTGGTATAAAACCCTCATTTACTTGTGGGGCCCAAAAAATGCACAATCTTGCGAAAGAAACCACATAATCATACAATACCCAATGGAGGTAAACAAAGTATCAATGAAAAGGAATCGACAAGTACTTAGATAACGTGGAAATGAATTTTTGTGTTGAGACTGTAAATAACTACTTTGACTACCCTGAAACTCTACCATGCTAGCTAGTTAGACCATCCTTCGTCAACCAGTTCATAAATTTCTGACAACTCTAACCCGATCATCCGATTTCCAAATGAGGTAAATGAGGAATTGTTGGAAAGGAATTAGAGTCTAATTCAACATGGAATCCTTATGTTTCTGATTATGAGCCTATCAACAGTAAATTTGTATCCTTGAACCATTGTTACCGACTTGGCCTCTGACACTAGTGTTGAATATACGAAGGCTTGTTCTCACAAAAGGGGTCGAAACCAGGAATAAGATATACCGATGGAAAGGTATTGCACTGCCCTACATAAATTTTAGGCTTGGTTTTCCTTTCAAGTCATATATCAAAAAAAAAACTAACCAGGAAGTCATTGGTATGGATTTTGTCAATTTAGGGGATGTGAAAGTTGTGCCCTTCGTAGATTGGTCATATGAACTTGGAATCAGGCTCATGATTGCTTGTTAGAAATATTATCCATATAATTATAGGGTGAAAACACTAGAACAAGATAATAATGGGATACTCATAGAAAGGATTAGGATATCTCATGAAGATATGAAAGTGATAAAAATCATGTTGATCCAAAAAAAAAAAATTGGGTCAACACTCGTCACATGTATGTGATATGTGACCTCGTAGTGAGAAAACAAAGGTCAATATGAAACTATTGGTGATAAAAATAAGATTTACATGCATGAGTTTCCTCTAATAGTCTAACTGAAGTGTAACTGGGTCAAAACTAAAGAGGGAAGTGTTGGAAAATTGGTTTTCATTGATGTCATCCCTAGAAGAAGTCCAAAAGCCTCTAGAAGTGATGTGTGTATTTGAATAAGTATCCAAAGTGGTATCCTTATGGAATATATTTAAGAATGGCCATCATGGGAATATGATTTGAAGAAGTCTACAAGAATACCTAGAAGTTTGGTTAAGTGGTTAAGTAGTTAAGAAGCCCCAAAGGTGTAGTCATGAAACCCGAAGTTGATTGAGGAAAAGGAGGGTGAAGGACATTGAAAATAGAAGAAAAAACTCATTTGATTGAAGGTTATCATCAATTTGTTTCCAAAAGTAGGTTGCATGCCACGTAGTTCCTTATGATTGAGACATTATTCCCTCTTAAATATGAAGCCACAAAATCAAGTGAAGAAGCCCCGGGTCTAAGGACAAGAAGTTACAAGTCAGCCCCAAAAATAATTAAAGGAGAAAATATTTTGCAAACAAGAAGTTAAATGTTGGATCAAAGATAAAGTAAATAAGTTACTTGGAAGGGTATGAATACACATCAATAAACTCTCATTTAATCATCAATAAAGGATGTGATTTCTTAGTGAAGGTGAAGTAGCAGAGTTGTGCGAAGGAGGGAGTGATCGAAGCCCCAGATTGGAGAAGGGTTTTCAGAAAAACCTAATTGAGAAGAGCCCCGAAGGTCAAGCATAGGGTGTCCCGCAAGGCTACTAGTGGTTGTCCTGGTATCATCATGCGAGGCCCCGCTTGTTTCTCGGTCCAGTCCCATGAGGTTGAGGAAAGTTTTTGAGGAAGGTATTCTTCTTGATGTTAAAGTTGAGGAAGGTCTGAAAATATGATACATGATGCACCAAATTGTTCACATGTTGAAAGGTATGTTATTCTATATATTTTAAGGATTCTATATTTGAGGTTATGCCATATGCTTGAGGAATACCTTGGAGGTATTGGAACATGGTTGAGGTACATATTGGATATCTTGGCACATGTTTAAGGCACATTTTGGGTATATGTTTTGAGGCATGGTATATTATTTGAGGCACATCTTGGATGTCTTGGCACATGGTTTGATGAATATCATGGTGATTTTGAGCACGTTATTTGGAGGATATTCTTGGACATCTTGGCATGCATTTTATGTATTTGTATCTTCCTTGAGGTTAGAGCCTGTAAACTAGGGGATTGGAGCCTCCTTCTAGTTGGAGATGGAGAATCTAGGGAGTTGTAGCTTGCTCTAGGTTGGAGCCTATAAATAGGGGGTTGGTGCCTCCTTCCATTTGGTGCTAGATAATTTTGTAAGTTGGTGCTTCCTATGAATGTAATCTTCTGATATATATAAGAAAGCATTAAGTGGTTTTCTCCCATTTGGGTTTCCATGCAAAATTATTGTGTGTATTTTGTATATGTGGTTATATGTTTATGGTATTTTGAATGAAATCATAAGTGATAAATTGTTGATATATTAAATTCTTGCATATTGTTATTAAAAATGGAAAAAAGTTCCTAATATTGATTCACCCCCCGTCTCAGTATTAGTGAATATTCTAACAATCAGTATCAGAGAAGGTCCTTCAAAAATAGTCTAATCACTAGAAGGTATATCATGGAGTGAAATAAGAATGGAATGCCATTGTTTGATGGTTAGAACTATGCCGTCTAGAGCATAAGGATGAAAAAATTTGTGAAAGCGCAATGATTTGATGTCTGACAAGCATTAGTGGACGAATACATGACACCTACCACTCCCCCAACATATAGAGATGTAAAGAAGCTTTGTGAAAACAATTCAAAGGATAAAAATGCTATTATGAGTGGCCTGGATAGTTCAGTATATGTCAAGGTTATGCATTGTGACTCTACAAAGGATATTTGGGACAAACTTCAAAATGTTTACAAAGGAGATGTCAAAGTCAAAGGGGCCAAGATTCAAACTTATAGAGGTCAATTTGAACAATCGAAAATGAAGGAAGATGAAGATATTATATCTTATTTCCTGTGAGTTGATGAAATAGTGAATGCTATTAAATTCTTAGGATAAGAAATTAAAGAAATGATAATTGTTCAAAAATTACTAGGGTCTCTTCCAATGAGATTTGATCCTAATATTTCATCGCTAGAAGAAAGAGTAGATATTGATAAATTGATAATGGACGATTTACATGGAATTTTTACAGCTTATGAAATGAGAATTGAGCAGGAAAATCCACCTAGGAAGGAATCAACTTTCAAAGCATCCAAGAAGACAAGAAAGAAAAAGAAAAAACTAAAAGTCAAACTACAGCTGCAGTGATGATTCAGATGAAGACGAAGAAATGGCCAACTTCATAAGGAAGTTGAAGAGAGGAACTGGAAAGTACAAAGGTAAGATTCCTTTAAAATGTTTTAATTGTGGTAAAATTGGTCATTTTTTTGCTAAATGTCCTTATGCTAAGAATTCAGAAAGTGATTAAGAAGAAGTTCCCAAGAAAGAAAATAAATACTGAAAGGGAAATAAAAGAACAATCTTCAAGAAAAGTCTCTACTCAAGAGAAGATAGTTCTTCATCTAATGAGGATTATTATAGTGGCAGTGAATCATAACGAGTTCTCTTTATGGCATTGGAAACTCAACAAAGTGATAAAGAATATTATGAAGAAGAAGGTGAAATAGATCTTGAAGCAAAACTAATCAATGCCTTAAGTGAGCTAAAAAAAGAAAAGAAGAAAAACAAGTCACTCAAGGAAGAATTGATCAAGCTAAAGGAGGGTTCTCAAAATCGCAACAAAAACTCTGAAGAAGTCCAACAAATTATTATAAATATAAAGGTACAAGTAGAAGAAGCCGGAAGGATTGAAGAAACTCTCAAAAACTAGTTGGAAGAAAAGGAGAAAATGAAGGAATGCTTGGAAGCATAAATAGTCTCACTAAGGAAGGAACTTCAAAATAAGGACATGCAACAAAACAAAACCAAAATATTTGATGATATCATCAACATTCAAAGGCCATACCATGACAAGTCTGGACTAGGATACAAACAAACTCATACTGAGAAGGATTCAATCTCCATGATGATAGAAAAGGAAGCAGAACAAAAGAGTTATGCAGAATTCATAAGAGGTCCCATCAAGAAAGAATAATGCAAGTCTTCAAAGGAGAACATTAAGGAAATGGAGATAACTCAAGAAGAAGACTACATAAGAGTTGCACCACCTAGAATATATAGAACACAAAATAAGAAATCAACAATGGAGAGAACTCAATAAGAAGATTACATAAGAGCTGCACCACCTAGAAGATCCCCCACACTTAGGTACCGAACTATTTTTCTTGGTTTATGTTATTCATGTAACAATTTTGGGAACAAGGCTGATAACAGAAGAAACTATGATGAATACTCTAGAAATAATTATCTCAGAAAGCTTCATGAAGCGTATAACACAAACTATAACATTTTTTCCTCATTAAATAATGAAGTAGAATGCTACAAATGCAACAATTTTGGACACATGGCCAAATATTGGAGATTGAATATTCTTCCAAAGGAACCAAAGAAATATTTTAATAGTCATGTAAAAGAACCATCAAAGATATGGAGAAGGAAGCAAGATAAATTGAACATTGAAGAATGTTCAATTTCTCTTCAAGCTCAAAGTAGAAAAAGTGATTGGTATGTTGATAATGGTTGTTCAAAGCATATGACAGGTGAAAAGGACAATTTCATAACTCTAAAGAAAGAAATAGATGGATCATTTCTATTTGGAAATGATAACTTGACCAAAATTATAGGAAAAGGCATAGTCAATCTTGGAAGTAAAGATGCCATGGTAGAAAATGTGCTACTTGTCGAAAATATGAAGCATAATATACTGAGTGTGAGTCAAATGTGTGACCAGGGACACACACTTCTATTTGACTTAAATAAATGTGAGATGAGGAAAGAAGGATCAAGAAAGTTGTGTTGGGTATGTGTTAAATTATTTGCATGTGTGTGTGGGCATGTCAAATTAGACAAGTGCGTTTGACGATCCCTCTAGTAGTTCTCTGTGTGTCGTGTGTGTCGGGCACTTCCTAGGGATGTCCCAGGGTGGGCCAGGTATGCCCCCCCTAGTTACGTGCAACGTTCAGCTTTGGGGCAACGCCCCAAAATTTGTTTTTTGGGCATTTTTTTCTATTTTAACGGATTTTTATATTTTTAGCGGGTTTTTAAATTAATCCCAGATTAAGGGATTAGGGTTTTGGTATCTACGGAATACCTAAAAAAATTGTATATATATTGTATGGTGAATGGTCAAATTAATACAATGAAGCGTTGAAATGTTTTCTCTCGGTTAAGGGTTTCCGGTATAAATCTCTATGTACTATGTGTACGAGCCATTGATTAATTTCTGTTTTTATTAAGAATATATATGAATTTCTTTACTTCACAGGTTTAAAAATTACATGTGGTATCAGAGATCATTCTTGGCTTCAGAGGGACACCTTTATTGTTGAGGGTTTGGCTCGGTCTTGATAGATCAAGTTTATCTTGGGTCTGTGATAAACCTGTGTTTAGTGGGATCTTTTGCAGTGGATATTCAAGTGTAGAAAGAGGAATGGCAAGCTCTTCTAGAATCGATATAGAGAAGTTCAATGGTAAAAATGTTGAGTTATGGAAGCTCAAGATGGAGGACCTTCTTGTAGACAAAGAACAATGGATCGTTGTGGATCCTGGTACACATCCTATTGGTACGCAGTTGTTGGCACAGGGGCATACCTAGGGTTAACTCCAAGAGTGTACCAACAAGCCCTAGTTACTGGCCCTTTCGGTAACATCTGCGAAGTAGATGCAGTCTCACCTGAAGCAACGATGAGGGGGTTGCAGGACAGAGATGTCTACAACCAGGGGAATATAAAGGGGATCTTATATAACAACAATCACGGTATTCATATATCATTTACCAATGAAATATACTCTATGCAGCTATAGACTTGATCTAACACATTAATGAAAATAACAGTATAATAAAGGTAGAGATCAAAGCATTAATCACTCACACAACAGACGATGTACATGGTTCACCCTCTCTCTAGGGATACGTCCATAGAAATGTGCTTATGATATATTAAGATGAAGCTTACAGTTTTGATATGCACTCTTGGCTAGCAGATCCTCTCTCTCCTTCTGTCTTTCTCTCCCCCCTCCTTCACACCCAGTAACAGGATCTAATCTTCACACCCATCTAGAGATATTACAATACCAAAAGGCTTCAACACTTCTCTCTCACAATACAATGACCTCGCACCATAGTAATAGAGATAAATCAATAACAACATCCTACCCCCCCCCGACTCAGGTCCTCTTGACCTTTATTTGTACATTAAAATACCTCACTGACAGCCTTAGGCCGAAACCTAGGTGTCAAAACCTTAACTACCAAAACCTTAGGTGTCTAAGACCCTAGGTCAACTTGATCCACTTTTTACGAACTTCACTAGCCTGTCTTTCCTTCCTTCTCGTGCAGTGCTCCAAAGCATCCAATAGTGGATTTTTCCACTTCCTGAGTCATCCTCAGTTCATCTTCCTTACTGATATGTCATCCTCGATATCCTCATCCAACGACTTTCTTTTCCACACTTCGCTCCATATTTTCTTCTCTTTTGCTCACTTCGACCCAGTGACAGTCATTGTGTCTCCTGCAAAGTTCACTTTTTACCTTTTATTCCTTGTTCTCCGTTTTCTTTCATAACCAACGGCCAACAGGCCCCCAACACTCACCTGTGACTCGTCTCGGGGCACTTCAGATATGCTCCTTTTGTTTTACTTCGACTATGGACTACACAGTGCAACCTTTGCTTTATTCTTTATGCCTCCTTCCCATCCTTGTGCAGATTGTCTTTTCTGTGTTTGGTACCTAGTGCCAACTGCACCTGGTACCTAAACCCTTTTCCTCAGGCTTTTACTTGGATATGTGAGGTAGCTGGTTGTCATAGTACAACTTCAGTCGACTCCCATTCACCAATCCTTCTTTCCATTCTCCATTCAACATCTTCAGCTGCGTAACTCCTCCTTCTGTGACGTAGGCGATCTCATATGGTCCAAGCCAATGCATTCTGAACTTCCCAGAGTGTTTGATAAACTTACTGTCATATACCAGTACTAAATCACCTTGCCTGGATATCTTTTTCTTGATGTGCCTGTCGTGGTAGGCCTTTTCTCATTCCTTTTGAACTTACTGATGGAAGCCTGCAATGAATTTGTATTCTTCTAGTTTGACTAACTATGCTAGCCTCTTATGAACAATGCAAATATCATCCATGTCTGTAAATGCAATAATTCTTAAGATCGGTACCAAGTACTCCATTGGGACAACAACTTCAAGAACATAAACCCAGAGTATTTCTTGCAAAGGGTTCTGCATTGTTAATTTCTTGCAAGTGGTTCTATAAGCCCAGAGTATTGTTGGTACTCTTAAATCCCAGTCATCCTTGTTCACGCTAAAAATATTTGTCAATGCTGTCTCCAAGATCTTATTGAATGCTTCAACCTCTTTCTTTGCTTGTGGATGGTAAGGTGTACTCTTTTGATGGTGGACTACAAATTCTTTAGTTAGGGTTGCAACTGTCTTATTGATGAAGTGTGTACCTTGATCACTCATAAGGACATTAGGGCATCCAAACCTAGTTATTATGTCATCAAATATAAAACACGCATCTATAGTTGCACTACAGTCCTTGACTTCTCTTGCTTTGGCCCATCTAGTCAGGTATTCTGTCGCAGTGATAATATACCTTGCTCTTGTGTGCTTTTATGGTGGGTTTATAGGTCCCACGAAGTCAATGGACCATTTTTCAAATGCCTGCAGGGTCATCTGAGGTGCCAATGGCATATCATCTCTTCGGGATGGTTTTCCAACTCGCTGGCATACATCGCATGCTCTGGTATATTCTTTAGCATCTCTGTGTAACATAGGCCACCAAAGGCTAGTTCGCAGAACCTTCTGTGCAGTTTCTTTCCCTATGTAATGTCCTCCTGTGATTCCTTCATGAGATTCTGCGAGGATCATCAGGCTCTCTGTTTCCATAACGCATCTTCTTAGTATCTCATCAGGTCCTATTTTATATAGTTGACCAACTATCAGTGAAAAATCTGTAGTGCACACCACTAGCTGTTTTTTCTGGGAGATTGTATACTCACTCGAAGCCATTCATGTTGACAGAAATTGGACTATGTTTGTGAAGTGGTCATCAATATTTCTAATGGCAAGCAGTTGTGCATATGGTAATGTATCCTCCAGACTGATAGGTTCTTCACCATGTTCCAACATCGACAGGTGGTCTGGGCCCTTGTTCATTTTTCCTGGCTTAACTATGATCTCAAAATCATACTCTTGAAACAATAGAAGCCATCTGCAGATTCACCGCCCCAACACTGGCTTGTTGACTAGGTACTTCAGTGTGGAGTGATCAGTAAACATTTTAAAGTGTCCTCCTAACAAGTAGTGGTGAAATTTTTGCAACGCATACACCATGGCTAGTCCCTCTCTCTATGTAGTGGTGTAATTAACTTGACAGCTTCCTGCTGGCAAATGCTAATGGATGATCAATGTCCCCTTCTCTAGGTTGTGCCAGTACTTCTCCTAATGCAATGGAAGAGGCATAAACATGCACATGAAATTCCTTGCTCCAGTCTGGAAAGACTAGAATAGGCACAATTACCATCTTTTGTTTCAGTGTGTCGAAGCTCTGTTGGCATTCTTGTGTCCAACCAAACTGACAGTCTTTGTTTAATAGATTCTACATTGGCGTAGTAATTTGAGCATATCCTTTGATAAATTTCCTATAATAGCCAGTATGTCCTAGCGCAGTGCGTAGTTGTTTGACTGAAGTAGGTGGTGGCAAATCAACTATAATTGCAATCTTGGATGGATCCACCAACAATCCTTTCTTGCATACAATATGACCTAATAATACTCCAAATGGTGAGAGGAAGATGCATTTCTTCAAATTCAAAGCAATTTGACACTGCCTGCATTTATCCAGCATTAGCCTTAGGAATTCAATATGATTTTTCAACAAACTAAAAACAATCCAGTCATCAAAGTATGCTTCTAAAAACATATGTAAAAATTCTTTGAACGCTTCAACCACCGCCTTGGAAAATATGGCTGGGTCATTCTTCAATCTAAATGGCATTACTATATATTGGTAGGATCCCCACTCTATGGAAAACGTAGTCTTATGGAGGTCCTCCTGGGCGATGCGGATTTGATGGTATCCTGAATACCCATTTGTAAAAGAATATACTTCTTGGCCTCCCATGTTATATAACACTTCTTCTATGAATGGTGTAGGGAAAGGATCATGTAGAAAAGCATCATTCAACTTCCTAAGATCTATGCAAATCTTGATCTCACCTGTCTTCTTATCTTTCACTACCATGGGGATAATCCACTCCGACTCCTCAACAGGTTCAATAATCCTTGCTTCCAACATTCTGTCGATCTTAATCTTCACTTTTTCCTTATATTTCGGGTTCAGTCTGTAGGGTATTTGATTGATTGGATTTGCGTTTGGTTTCAAAGGTATTCTCATCTCTCCTATAGGTCCTTTGATACCCTTCATATCAGTGAAATTGGTCAAGAAAAAGTCCTGATACTCATGCAATAATTTTGTGATTTTGTCAATGGTAGCAGTGTCCTAGTAATCTCTGACATTGGCAAGATTTGGTGTCTCCTCTGTCCCAATATTGACTTTATTTATCTTTATTGGTTGTCCAATGAATGTAATTTCAACTCCTAGTCCTTCCACATCTCTCTAGCCTTCTGTTTCTACGATATTCACCTTCCTTGGATCATTGTCTTCGTCAGCATTAATGTTGTAGTAGATCTATAGTTTCTGGATGGGCGTAGTCCATTCATCTTCTTATTGCTCCAAAGGGAGGCCATATTCCTCCGTAAATACTTTCTGTCTCACCATCTATAGTGCTTGATCTACTGAAGAAAATTCACTTTCAAACAAAGATGTGGTTATAAAATTCTGGATCATACCTTCCCATTTTGAAGTGACGAGGCACAACTCTTCTTGAAGGTACCAGTTAATCAGGGTGGTATCCATCATATTGACAAATTTGTGTACCCATTGTTCTCTAGGAACATCACTCCAGGCCTCTTCGCAGCTGCGTACGTGGTCCTTTGGGCAACTTCAACCCGTGTATCTTACTTTGCAGCTTGGTACTTGTGCTGAAAACCGTGTTGTCATCAAAGTTCAACATTGTGTCCAATCTGTGATGTCTCCCTTGTGCGTTCCCCACCATCTTGCTAGTGTGGCTTTCATGGCCTCATCCATTTCCAAAAACTTTTGTTATGTTGGTACACTTGTCTCAAATTCTGATAAGAAGTTCTCTAAAGGTTTCATCCCATCAAATGTGGGTAGATTACTCACTATTGTGCCAATCTAGCAAACTTCTCTGGTTATCCTAGCACATCTTCTTGTAGATACTTCGTACATCTGGTTCTGCCAGTTTTCCAATGCTTCTTCTCAGTCAGATGAACATGTGTTGTCACTTCGCCAGCTCAAATTCCCATCAGCTGTAGGGTTGATACAATCCTTTTGTCTAGCTGTTAATTTGTAGATGTTTTCCAGTTCAAATGCATGGTCTTATTCTCTGATAGGCTTTGTATATCATGGAAACTCTTCTGGATCTAAAGTTACAATGACCCTAAGGCCAACTTTCTCAAATGTCATGCATATTTTCTTTAGATCAACAACAGTAGAATTGTTGAAGGCCCAATCAATTCCTAATAATGCAGGGTAAGGGCAACTATCATCAACAATTTCAATTACCTCAAAATTTGCAAAGGTTCTTACTCCATCGATGTCCACTGGGACATGCTCTAATCGTCCAAATGGGATGATAGCTTGCTGATTAGCCATGCAAAGCTTATAAGGGAATATATCAGCTTGGGTTTTCCCATCAGTGCCCAAGTTTGCTTCGTCATGACATTGACCTTCGACCCTAAGTCGAGGACCACATAGTCTATCTCATACTCTCCTATCTAAGCATTCAAGTGTAATTATTTATTTGTCCTTCTCTTTTTTCCAATTTGGTGCACTACCCTATTCAGTAAGGGTTCTATATTTCCTAGCTCATACTGCTTGATTAAATCTTGTAATTCTTGTATAGTGCCTTTATCTTGAATCAACTTAACACAAGTGCACAAAAATTCCATGAGTTTGCTTACCTCTTTCCCTTCTGTTGGCAATGCAGAAGGATCAAATGCCTGAGGCATGCCATATTCTTTGATTTCTAGTTATCTCTTTGATGAAGATCCTTGACCTGTTTTGAACTCTTTTATTGCCTCCTCGAGTATCTGTCTTTCTTTCTTAGCATCAATCATTGGGGTATTTTTTGTAGCTTTCCTGACTCCATGGTCATTTTCAATCTTTCCTTGGGCTGCTCTGTCTTCTCCTGTAGAAATTCCTCCTTGAGTGATAACAACGAATCTAGGGTCTACTCCATGAGGTTCAACATATATCAGTTGTACCTGTGGGTTCTGCTGAGGTCCTCGTCTCTCCTGAAGTTTAGCTAGCAGCACAAGGCATTCCTCTATGACATGCTCGAAGGAGTTACAATAACTACAGGTTGTACAAGGATTCTAACAATCCCTTGCTAAATGTCCTGGTTGCACATAGTTGTAACAGATTATTTTTCCTTGGCCTCAGAACATACCTCCTCCTCGTCCTTGTCCTCTGTATCCACCACGAGAATTGAAGTTTCCTCTCCCTGGAGAGTTGTACTACAGAGTGTTTCCTTCTTGTTGTACTTCGCCTTGAATCTTGTATATGTCTCTCGACCTTTCATGCATGAGATCATAATCTCTACAATCTCGATCATCATGCCCCATTGATTTACAGAATGTACAATACAAGTTTGTGGGTGTCTGAACATAATTCTTCATGTAGTAGCACTCACCTGGGCGATGCCTATTTTTGCATACATTGCACCATGGTAGGTTAACTTTCTTCAAGGGGATCAGTGCCCCTGAGGCCAAGTACTCATGAAATAAGGGATAGTGTTCCTTATCATGGCCTTCAGATCTGCATCTTACACACCAGATATCTTCTCGTTTGTCTTTTTCCTTATCTTTCTTCATATCCTCGACCTGTAAAGACAAAATAGTTAGCTGGCTCATGATCTGGCTAATGCCTGAGCTAGATTCTCCCATCAGTGTTGATTCAAGATTCATGGCGATCTCCAAAGCTTCTGCCCGTGATGCAATATTCTGCTGCATCAGAGGGACTCTTATGTGTAGTAACATCATAGTGATGAACCATTCTTTGTTCTATTCATTGAGGATCTGAAAAGTTAATCAGCTTATCAAGGTCTTGAATCTCTGGTCGAACTCCCAAACAGGTTCTGCTACCCTTTGTTTAATATCTTTTAGTTCTGTAATACATTGTGACTCTGACTTAGGTTTCTTAATCTTTGAAATCAATGCATTCTTGATCTCATTCAGGGGCTTAGGCTATGCCAGTCCTTGGACAAGTTTTATGTACCAACTCCGTGCGTGGTCCCTTAGCATAGTGCTGAACTGGGTTCTCTTGATGGCTTCATTGATGATTCTTTTAATGTTCCATATGGATTCACACAAAAGCCAATGCTGATTTGAATCTTCAGATCCATCTCCTTTAAATATAGGGAGTCTCATTTCATCTTCCATAGAGCTAACTAGGCTTCTTGTATGAGTAGATGCTGAGCTACTGGTAGCAGTATTCTGAAGATTTTGTTGGTTCTGACTACTCTGAATGCTAAGTATTGTTGGGACAACAAGAGGATTAACATTACTTACTTTAGTAGTCCACGCAATTCCTAAGTTTTTATGCTTGCTTTGGCGCAGTTCTTTAGCTTCCCCTTCTTCTGTTCTGGTGGGATCTGGATTCTCTTCGTCGGTTAGATCTACCTCTTCTCCGTTGTAGAAACCCTATGCTCTGTAGTTTTTCTTAAACAAGTTCTAAAGGTGAACCCCTCAGAATACTTTTCCACTACGCGTATGTCCTACTTCTATGTCACTGTCACTATCCAAGATCTTGAACATTAGCATTTTCTGGTTTGACCAATCTATTGTATCTTCAAGATGTGGTTTTCATGCAAGAGAATCTTGATTCTTAGCTTTAGAAAGTGAATTTTTTTTCCTCTGGGTCCTTTGAAAAAGTATCTCTCATCTTGGCTATACGATTCTATTCTATCAACAACAAACTCGGTGATATACCCTCCAATGGTACTATCAAACCAATGATCTACTTCTCTGGATACAACATTGTCAATTCTCTTGACCTTCTAGATCAACGTCGGTGTCCAAACCACAGGAGGCCTAGATATGATCTCAAACTCTGTGTTATCTAACCTATCCAACCACTCGTGTAGCTCCTAATGGATTCCTCCAAATAAGATCTCATGAATGTCGGTGAAGATGTATCTTTGTAGCCAATCTTCAGTACTCTGTTTAGGGTTCTTGTTCTGGGCTTCAGTGAAGTCCTTCTCTTGATCCTCTATCCACTTATGAATCTTTGTCTTCGATGGGAACCACCTTGAAATTCCCTTAAAAATATTCTTGTGCCGACAATGGAACCATTTGTTGGCACAGGGGCATACTCGGGGTTCACTCCAAGAGCGTACCAACAAGCCCTAGCTACTGGCCCTTTCAGCAACACTTGCGAAATAGCTGCAGTCTCACCCGAAGAAACGATGAGGGGGTTGCAGGACATAGATGTCTACAACCAGGGGAATATCAAGGGGATCTTATATAACAACAATCATGGTATTCATATATCATTTACCAGCGAAATATACTTTGCACAGCTATAGATCTTGATCTAAGACAGTAATGCAAATAACAGTATAATAAAGGCAGAGATGAAAGCATTAATCACTCACACAACATAAGTTGTATGTGGTTCACCCTCTCTCTAGGGCTACGTCCATAGAACTGTGCTTATGATATATTAAGATAAAGCTTACAGTTCTGATCTGCACTCTTGGCCAGCAGATCCTCTCTCTCCTTTTGTCTTTCTCTCCCCCCTCCCGCGCACCCAGCTACAGGATCTGATCTTCACCCAACTAAAGATCTTACAATACCAGAAGGATTCAACACTTCTCTCTCACAATACAATGACCTCGCACCACAACAATAGAGATAAATCAATAACAACATCCTACCCACTCGACTCAAGTCCTCTTGACCTTTATTTATACATTACAATACCTCACCTATAGCCTTAGGCCGAAACCTAGGTGTGAAAACCCTAATTACCAAAACCATAGGTGTCTAAGACCCTAGGTCAACTTGATCCACTTTTTTTCGGACTTCGCCAACCTGTCTTTCCTTCCTTCTCATGCGGTGCTCCATAGCATCCAATGGTAGATTTTTCCACTTCCTAATTCATCCTCGGTCCATCTTCCTTTCTAATCTGTCATCCTCGATCTCCTCATCCAGCGACTTGCTTTTCCACACTTCACTCCATCTTTTCTTCTCTTTTGCTCACTTCGAACTAGTGACAGTCACTATGTCTCCTGTGAAGTTTTCTTTTTACCTTTCCTTCATTGTTCTTCGTTTCCTTAATAACTAAGGGCCAACAACAACCTACTAGCACACAGTCGACTGGTACACAACCTACAATTACACAAACTACTAGTACACCACCTACTGGTATGTCGAAGGAAGATTGGGAGAAGTTGGACATAAGAGAAAGGAGTACTATTCAACTCTACCTGGAATATTCGGTGTTATTGAATGTCTCGGGAGAATCTACAACCAAGGAACTATGGGATAAGTTAGGGAATTTGTATCAATCAAAGTCCCTGGTAAACAAGTTGTTTCTTCAAAATAATTTGTATCATCTTAGGATGGAACATGGAGATTCTGTGACAGAACATCTAAATGCCTTTAATACTCTAGTAAGTCAACTTGACTTTGTTAATATTACGATTGCAGAAGAAGATAAGTGTATTAATTTGTTATGTTCTTTGCCAGACTCTTGGGATGATATGGTTGTAGAAATTGGTAGTACCACTCAATCTACATTGAAGTATGAGGATGTAGTTGCATCCTTGTTATTTGAAGAGATGAGGAAGAAAAGCATGGATAGTCATAGCACAAATGATTTATTTGTAAGAGGTCATACCCAAGACATGAATCCTAGTAAGTCTTCGGGGGGGAGATATAAATCTACAGGTAGATCTCAGTCTTCAAGAAAATCTTTGAGGAAATACTGGAAGTGTGGTAAAACATGGAATTATAAGAAAGATTTCAAGTCTAAGAAGGTTGATAAACCAAAGGGATATGATAGTACCTCTTCCATAGAGGAGAAAACCTCCACTGAAGAAGGAGGTGATGTTTACCTAGCATCTATAGGTACAAATGCAAACCGTGATGTATGGTTGATCGACTCAAGTGCGTCATACCATATGAACCCTCATAGGGAGTGATTCTCTGAATATGAAAAATAATATGGTGGTGATGTATTCCTAGGAGATGACTCGACAACCAAAATCATGGGACGTGGAAGGGTTAAGTTGCTGCTAAAAGATGGAAGGATTAGAACTCTCCCTGGGGTTTTTCACATTCCAAAACTAGCCAGGAGCCTGATATCTATAAGCAAGTTGGATGATGCAAGAGTGGATACTGTATTTGGAAAGGGCACTTGCAAGATGGTACGAGGAGAAATGGTGTTGATGAGGGGAGTTTGGTGTGGAACTATGTACAAGTTGTTGGGAATCAATTATACTAATGAGTGTAATAGTTTTGTTGTCCCTGGGTAAAGAAATGAAGGAGACAAGACCAATACTATCCCAGAAAAGAAGACCATGTTGTGGCATCAAAGACTGGGGCATATTGGAGAAAAGGGACTTGAAACACTACACAGTAAAGGTATGGTTGAAGGTATGTCTAATTTCACTCTGGATTTTGATTTTTGTGAACATTGCATATATGGTAAACAAAATCGAGTAAGATGGTAAACAGAATAGGAGTAAGCTAGATAAAAAGGCTAAAAAGTGTATCTTTATTGGTTATAAAGATTTTGTGAAAGGTTATAATCTTTGGAACCCATAAACCAAGAAGACTATTTACAGTCGAGATGTTTTTTTCAGAGAGGTAAAAGATGTTTCCAAACAAGAATTCCTACCAAGGCTAGAAGAACCTGAGAAAATAGAGTTAGAGTTGGATGATGCAAAATCTGAATCATCTGAAGAAGATGAAGCAGAAGAAGAAGAACCTCATACCCCAGTATTGAGGAGATCAGTGAGGGAAAGAAGGCAGCCATATAGGTATAGTCCACCTGATTTTCATTCTAATTTTTCTTTATCTATTACTGATGATGATCCCAGAACTGTCAGGGAATCAGTGAATTCAGAGGATAGTAAACTACGGAAGAAGGCCATGGTTGAAGAAATGGATGCCTTGGATAATAATGAGGCATGAGATATAGTTGAGTTGCCAGCTGGAAGAAAATTCGTTGGTAGAAAATGGTTGTTTAAGAAGAAGTTTAATGCAAAAGGTAAAGTGGAGAAATACAAAGCTCGGTTAGTAGCAAAAGGTTATTCCTAGGTAGAGGGAATTGAATTTGGTGAGATTTTTTCTCCTGTTGCCAAGTTAACATCTATTAGATTTATTTTATCTATTGTTGCTGCTTTTGATATTGAAGTGGAACAGATGGATGTGAAGACAAAATTTCTACATGGGGATTTGGAAGAAGAAACCTACATGAAGAAGCCATAAGGATTTGTAGTGAAGGGAAAGAAAGAGTTGGTTGGTAAGATAAAGAAGTCACTATATGGTCTGAAGCAATCACCTAGGATGTGGTATCAAAAATTTGACACATACATCCTTGGATTGGGATTTGTGAGAAATAGGGATGATCACTGTGTATATTCCAAGCAGGTTGGTAATCAATTAATTTATGTAGTGTTGTATGTTGATGACATGTTGTTGGTAGGAAATAACATGGATGTTATCAAGGAGGTGAAATCGTAGCTATCCTCCAAATTTGACATGAAGGATATCAATGATACTAACTTCATTCTGGGAATGGAGATTAAAAAAGATCATGAAAACAATAAACTCTGCTTGAATCAGAGAAAATAGGTTGAGACAATATTACAGAAGTTTAATATGCATGGAAGTAAACCAGTCAAGGTTCCTATTCCTATAGGTGTAAAGTTATCTGCAGATCAGTGTCTCAAGACATAGGAAGAAGAAGAGGACATGTCCCATGTTCCATATGCCAGTGTAGTTGGCAGTTTGATGTATGAAATGGTCTGTACTAGACCAGACATTACACATGCAGTGGGAGTTTTGAGCAGCTATATGTCAAAACCAAGGAAGGCGCATTGGACAATAGTAAAGAGGGTCTTTAGGTATTTATGTGGCACTACCAATTATGGATTGTGCTACCAAGGAAGACTTGGATTGGAAAAAGTGGTGGACATACATGGATTTGTTGATGCAGAATGGGCTGGAGATCTGGATCCCAGAAGATCTACAAGTGGATATGTGTTTAATCTATTTGGAGGAGAAATCAGTTGGATGAGAAAAATATAGGTTGTAGTGGCACTCTCAACTACAAAAGCTGAATACATGGCAACCACTCATGCAAGCAAGGAAGCAGTATGGTTATAGAGATTGTGTTCAGGTATTGGGTTGGTACAACAAGAAATGAGATTAGATTATGACAACCAGAGTACAATATTCATGGCAAAGAACCCAACTTATCATTCAAAGAAAAAGCATATTGATGTTCAGTATCACTTTGTGAGAGACATGGTTGAAGAAAATAAGGTGTTGTTGGAAAAGGTTGACACTTTGAAGAATGTTGCAGATTCAATGACAAAGTCTATGAGCACAAAAAATTTCTCCTGGTGTAGAGTAACAATGAGCATTGTTACTATGGATTGTTGACTATATAATCCTGTGGACCCCTGGATGCAAACAAAACAACAAGTGGGAGAATGTTGGGTATGTGTTATATTATTTGCATGTGTGTGTGTATGGGCGCGTCAGATTCGAAAACTGCATCTAAGGATCCCTCTAGTAGTTCTTTATCTGTCGTGTGCTCTAGGCACTTCCTAGGGGGGTCCTAGGGGGGGACAGGTATGCCCCCCCTGGTTACGAGTAATATTCAGCTCCGAGGCAACGCCCCCAAATTTTGTTTTAGGCACTATTGCTATTTTAGCGAATTTTGCTATTTTTAGCGTTTTTCTAAATTAATCCCGAATTAAGGGATTAGGGTTTTGGTATCTACGAAATACCTAAAAATTTTGTATATATATTGTATGGTGAATGGTGAAATTAACACATTGAAGCGTTGAAATGTTTTCTCCCGGTTAAGGGTTTCTGGTATAAATCTTTGTGTACTATGTTTATGAGCCATTGATTAATTTATGTTTTTCTTAAGAATCTATATGCATTGCGTTACTTCACAGGTTTAAAACTTACAAGTTGGTGGCAACAACAATAAGGACTCCAAACAACATATACATATTAAATGAGATCAGAAAGGAAAGTTGTTGCTTGGGAAAGAAAAATGAAAATTAGCTTTGGCATAGAAGAATGGATCATATGAATTTTGACAATCTTGCCAAAATAAATGGAAAGGAAGCAGTAAGAGAAATGCCTGAAATTTCAAATCCAACCAACACTTTATGCAAGAACTGTCTACATGGAAAACAAACAATAACTCAGTTCGAAATAAAGGAATACTCTATAACAAAACCATTGGAAATTGTACACACCGATCTATGTGGAACAATGACAACATACGAGATTAATGGAGAACAATACTTCATGCTACTTATTGATGATTATACAAGAATTTCAGGAGTCTTCTTTCTCAATAAAAAGTAAGACACATTCAAATGTTTCAGGATATTCAAAAATATGGTTGAAAATGAGATTGATTTGAAAATAAATTGCTTAAGGTCAGATAATGGAGGTGATTTCACATCAAAACAATTCATGGAATTTTGTGAAGAACATGGAATAAAAAGGAAATTCTCAGCAAGTAGGACACCTCCACAAAATAGAGTGTTTGAAAGGAAGAACATAATTGTACAGGAAATGGCCAGAACTGTGTTGAAAGATTCCAATATGGGTGATATCTTTTGGGGGGAAATAGTACATACAACCATTCATATATTGAACATAGGAATGCTTAGAAGTAATAATGACAAGACTCCATATGAATCGTGGAAGGGAAAATTGACAAACGTCAAGCACTTTAGAGTGTTTGGAAGAAAATGTTACATAAAAAGAGAAGATACCAAGATTGAAAAATTTAACTCTCGAGTTGATAAAGGCATACTAGTTGGATACTCAAGAAAAATCAAGGCATACAAATTATACAATCTAAGACTCAACAAAATAATGGAAAGAATCAATGTAAATATTGATGAAACAAATGTGTTGAAGACCAAATAAGAAACCAAAAATTCAAAGAAGTAGGAAGCATAATAAGAAGTAGAGGAAGAATTAGAAGAACCAAAAGAGAAACAACAAGAAGCAGAGGAAGAAAAAATATGAGAAAATCAACAAGATTTCTAGACACCTAATAAAACACCTAACCATCAAGTTCAGAAGAATCATCTACTAGAAAAAATTATTGGAGATAAAATTGCAAGAATAGAAACTAGAGGAAGCATACAAGAATGTACACCAGAAAAAATACATATAGCACTATTATCCATAGTTGAACCAAGCATCTTTGAGGAGGCCAACAATGATGAACATTAGATTAAGGTCATGGAATAAGAAATGAATCAAATAGATAAGAATGAGACATGGGAACTGGCTCAAAGACCTAACGAAACAAATGTGATTGTTACAAAATGGGTGTTTAGAAATAAACTAAATGAAGATGTATAGGTAACTAGAAATAAGGAAAGGCTAGTATGCAAAGGATATGCTCAAGTTGAAGGTGTAGATTTTGAAGAAACTCTTTCTCTTGTTGATAGAATGTAAGCAATCATAATGATCTTGGCCTATGAATTCTCCAAAAGGATCAGAGTATATCATATGGACATAAGATCAACTTTTCTTAATAGAGAATTAGAATAATAGGTCCACATAGAACAACCAGAAGGGTTCCTACTTTCAAAAAGGGAAGATTATGTTTGCAGATTGAAGAAAGATCTGTATGGACTCAAGAAAACCCCTAGAGCCTGATATTCAATACTAGAAAAGGACTTACAACAACAAGGAATCATAAAGGGAAATGAAGATGGTAATCTCTGCATAAAAGTGGATCAAGACAATATACTTATCATTGAAGTATATGTGGATGACATCATCTTTGGAAGTGATGATGACAATTTGAGTAAGAAGTTTTCCAAAGACATGTTGAATGAGTTTGAAATGTCCCTACTTGGTGAGTTGACTTTATTTTTGGGACTTGAGATATCTCAACTAGATGAAGGTATTTTCATTTCCAAAACTAATTACATCAAAGAAATGTTGAAGAAGTTCATAATGGAGTATTTCAAACATGTAAGTACACCTATGGTGACTGGTTGCAAGTTGCGAAAAGATGAAGAATCTAAGGAAGTAGGTCAAAGACTCTATAGATAGATGATTGGAAACCTACTCTATCTGAAAACCTCGAGACCAAATGTGATTCAAGAAGTTGGATAAGTTGCAATATTTCAAGCAACACCGAAGGAAACTCATGATATGGAAAAAAATAGGATCTTGAGATATCTCAAAGGAATAACAGAGTTTAGATTTTGGTATCTGAAAGGGAATGAACTGACTATGATCTCCTACATAGATTCATATTGGGAAGGAAACGTCGATGATAGAAGAAGTACTTGTGGAGAAACCTTCTACTCGGGTGATTTTCTAGTGTCTTGGTTAAGTAAGAAGTGGTCCCCAGTATCCTTATACCACAAAAGTAGAATATATTGCAACAACAACATGTTGTAGTCATGTCCTCTAGATGAAGAAAACCATGTAAGACACATAAGTAAAATATGATGAGCATATTTCAATATTTTATGACAATACTAGTCTTATAAGTATCTCCAAGAATCTAGTGATGCATTTCAAGACCAAACATATTCCAATTAAGTTCCACTTTCCATAGGAATAAGTCATAGAAATTAATATCAATTTGGAGTACATTGGAACAAAAGAATAGATTGTATATATCTTCATCAAACCTCTCCCAAGAGAGACATTTGAGTATATTCGACATAAAATTGGAGTATTTTATGCCCCACAGTAATCTACACGACATTTTTCAAAGAAGACAGGGGGAGTTACCCTTTATCATTGATGTCAAAGGGGAGAGAGAAAAGTTTAGAAGAATGAATACAAGGGGACAAAGAATGAAGATAGGGGGAGAAATGGTCACAGGGGGAGTATGAGTGTTTCCATCAATGAGAAAGGGGGAGATTTTTGGAAAATTGGTTTTCATTGATGTCAACCCTCGAAGAAGTCTCAAAGCCTCTAGAAGTGATGGGTGTATTTGAAGAAGTCTCCAAAATGGTCCCCTTATAACGTACCTTTAAGCATGTCCCTCACATGAAGATGCCTTGAATAATTCTATAGGAATCCATGGAAGTATGGTTAAGTGGTTAAGTAGTTAAGTAGTTAATAAGCTTCAAAGGTGTGGTCATGAAGCCCAAAGTGGATTGAGGAAAACAAGGGTGAAGGAAATTGTAAATAGATGCAAAACCTCATTGGATTGAAAAATCTCATCAATTTGTTTCCAATGGTAGGTGGAACGCCACATGTTTCCTTACAATTGAGAATATATACCCTTTTAAATATGAATCCCTGAAAACAAGTGAAGAAGCTTCAGATGTAGGGATAAGAAGTTACAAGTTGACCCAAAAATTAATTAAAAGAGATTTTTTTTTGAAAATAAGAAGTTACAGGATGGCTCAAAGAAAAGTAAAGAAGTTATTTTGAAGGGTCTAAATACACATCAAGAATCTCTCATTTAATCATCAAGCAAGGATGTGATTTCTTAGCGAACGCGAAGTAGCAAATTTGTGCGGAGGAGGGAGTGCTTGGAGTCGCAGATTGGAGAAGGGTTTTTAGAAAACCCTAATTGAGAAGACCCCCACAGGTCAAGCATAGTGTGTCCCACAAAGCCCCCTCTAGTTATATTGGTATCATCACACGAGGCCCCCCTGTTGCTCGGTCCAGTCCCGCAAGGCTAAGGGAAGTTTTTGAGGAAGGTATTCTTCTTGATGTTGAAGTTGAGGAATGTATGAATATTTGATATTTGATGCACTAGGTTGTTCACATGTTGAAAGGTATGTTATTATATATATTTTTAGGATTGTATATTGGAGTTTATGGGATATGCTTGAGGAATATATTGGAGGTATTAGCACATTGTTGAGGTACATCTTGGATATTTTGGCACATGTTTAAGGAACATTTTGTTTATATGTTTTGAGTCATGGTATATTTTTTGAGGTACATTTTGGATGTCCTAGCACATGGTTTGATGCATATCATGGTGATTTTGAGCACATTATTTCAGGGAAATTCTTGGAGATCTTGGCATAATTTTTATATCATTGTATGAGCTTTGATGATGATGACGATATATCATTATCAGTGACAAAAACAATGACAATTTTGTTCTCTTATTTATATTCAAGGGAGGAAGGAAGGGGAAATAAAAGGGAGTTGTAGCTTCCTTCAGGTTGGAGCCTGTAAACTAAGGGGTTGGATTCTCCTTCCAGTTGGAGCCTGTAAACTAAGGGGTTGAAGCCTCCTTCCAGTTGGAGCTAGACAATCTAGGGAGTTGTAGCTTCCTTCAGGTTGGAGCCTGTAAATAGGGGGTTGGTGCCTCCTTACAGTTGGTGTTGTATAATTTGGGAAGTTAGTGCTTCCTATGATTGTAATCTTTTGATATATATAAGAAAGCATTTTGTGGTTTTCTCCCATTTGGGTTTCCACATAAAATTCTCGTGTAATGTGTATTTGTGGTTATATGTTTATGGTATCTTGAATGAATTCATAAGTGATAAATTGTTGATATCTTAAATGCTTTCATATTGTGATTAAAAATGGTAAAAAGTCCTCATATTGATTCACCCCCCATCTGAGTATTAGTGAATATTCCAATAGGAAAGTGCTCTATTTTATAGAAGTTTCCCTATTTTGTAGAGAACATTATTAGAAGAGAATATTCTCATATATGGATAGCACCCTCATCATTATTCTAGAAAAATTAGGAAACATAATTTCTAGGTGAGTGTGTAATATCTCCAACACCCCCCCTGAACACTACTAGGGTGTAAAATAAATAATGGGTCCCAACAACAAGGCTATGTTAGGTACCCATTTTAAAATGCATCTAATGAATGAAAAATAAAAAAAGAGGAAAGAGGGAAAATATCATGGGAAAACCCCACCCTCAAAGTATAATGCACCAAAAATAAAGAAAGAAAGAAAGACATATGCTAAGAAATTGTGTCATTCACTCCAATATGATCATGCAAAATATGGAACTTATGCTTAGTGAAAGTCTTGGTGAATATGTTGACACTCTATTCGGAGGATGGACAATATTGAAAATCAAATATTCTATCCTGAACCAACTCTATGATGCAATGCATATAGATCTTGATGTGTTTCATTAACTGTTGTTGCACTAGATCTTTGCAAAATTTGAGCATCCTCTGGTTTTCACACCAAATGATAGTTAGACGATGGAAATGGATATTGATATTAGTGAGGAACTTCTAAAGACAAAGTTCCTAAATCATGATGTTAACTTATCCTCTATACTTAACCTCTGTTGATGATAAAGAAATCGCTGACTGATTTTATTTCTTTTTACTGGACCAATAGATGGGACCATAATCAAACTAAGCATGTAGCTGAAGGTGGATTTGCAATCTGTGTTATCAACAACCTGATTAGAATTTGTGAATCCCATGAGATCCAATGCACAAACTATCGCATAGTTATTCCCATAATGGGTGGTACCTTGAACATATCTAAGGATGTGCTTTGCAACCTTCCAATGTAGCTCATGCAACTCCTGCATGTACTTGGAAACTTCCCCTAATGGATATGAGAGAACTGGTCAGGTGTGGGTGATATATAGAAATATCCCCACAATATATCGATACAAGGTGTTTTCCACCAATGGTGTATCCCCATCATCCTCAAGATGTACCCTGAAAAAAAAGGGTGTTGGTGCAGAATTGCAGTCTCTCATGTATAATATAACCAAGAGATCCCCGACATACTTAGTCTGAGACAACTGTTGATTATTTGGGTTGGTTTTCATTGATGTCAACCCTTGAAGAAA
>ML842710.1:0-34948 GCA_009831015.1 Picea engelmannii
GGGATGTCCAACATTAGGAACATCATGCATTTCCGTTAGTACCAAATCCCTCAGTTCTCTAGAACTAGGAACATAGATTCTATTTTTATGCATGAGTAATCTGTCTTCCTTTATCTCATACTCCTTTATTTTCTGTTGTACATATCCTTGCTGTAAGTTTTCCTTTACTTGTTGGTAATGATGGTCTGTAAAAATACCATCTAAAATTCTTCTCTTCAAGTCTGGATGATGCATACAAACAACAGTAGCATGCATGATATGCACTCTTCTACTAAGTGCATCGACAACTTTATTCTCCTTTCCCTTGATATTATTGATATCGAAGTCATATGCACTTAAAAATTCCGTCCATCTTGTTTGCCTAACATTCAAGGTTGATTGTTCAAAAAGATACTTCAGGCCAATGTGGTCTGTCCTTAATTCGAATTTCTTCCCCATGAGATAGTGTCTCCACATCCTCAAGGCATGAACAATGGAAGCAAGTTCCAAGTCATGCATGGCATAGTTCCTCTCATGTTCCTTAATATTTCTGGACTCATATCCAATGACATGTCCATTTTGCGTGAGGACTCCCCCAAGTCCTTCCTTACATGCATCTGTACATACCACAAAACTTTCATTTGGGTCAGCAATATTTAACACAGGTGCACTAGTAAGTAATTCCTTCAACAGATTAAAATTATTTTCACACTTGAGTGTCCATTCAAATTTAGTTCCATTCTTTTGCAAAGAAGTGATGGGATGAGAAATATTAGAGAACCCTACTATGAACCTTATGTAGTATCCAACTAATCCCATAAAAGATCTGACGTCTGACACATTTATGGGTGTTGACCATCCTCTAATGGCTCTAATCTTCTCTAGATCTACTACTATGCCATGCTCTGAAATAATGTGTCCCAAGTAATGGATCTGCTTTTGATAAAAATAGCACTTACTCAACTTGGCATACAACCGATGTTCTCTTAGTACTTGCAATACCAATATTAAGTGACGTCCATGCTCCTCTTCAGACTTAGAATAGATAAGTATGTCATCCAGGAATACTATGACAAAATTATTCAAATAATTTCTGAATATGCCATTCATTAAGAACATGAAGACAGTCGGTGCATTGGTTAGTCCAAATGGCACCACTACAAATTCATAATTCCCATACCTGGACCTAAAGGCTATCTTATGAATGCCTTCTTCCTTGATTCTTACCTGATGGTATCTTGCCCTTAGGTCAATCTTTGAAAATATATTTTCTCCTCTTAGCTGATCAAAGAGGTCATCAATTCGGGGTAGAGGATACTTGTTCTTTATAGTGTACTTGTTCAGCAGCCGGAAGTCAATACACAGCCTCAAAGTTCCATACTTATTTTTGACAAAAAGTACTAGTGCTCCCCAAGGTGAAACACTTGGACGTATGTACCCTTTCTTCAACAATTCCTCCAACAACATTTGTAATTCTTTTAATTCTGGTGTGCTCATTCTGTAAGGTGTTTTTAACACCGGGGCAGCTCCTTGAACTAAATCAATTGATAAATCTATCTCCCTTCTTGGTGGCAATCTGGGTATTTCTTGGAATACATCTTCAAATTCCTATGGTACCAAGAAATCTTTGAGGCTTGGCCCCTTTGTATTATCTGGATCTTCCACATGAGTTGCATACAATTGACATCCTTTCCTAAAGAATCTTTTTAGCTGTAAGGCTAAAATCCCCCTAATAGAGATGGGTCTTGGAACTCCTTTCACAGTGCTTATTTTTCGTTTCCATCAAGACATGTAAATGTCTTGTTATGAAAATCTAGGACAACATGATGCTTTTCCAACCAATCCATTTCAATCAGAATATCATAATACCCCAATGGTATGATATTTATATCAATACTATTATTCATGCCATTAAGACTTATGGAACAAATTCTGACCATATCATGGATTCTTCTTTTGGTTCCAATGGCTAACTGAACCAAGCTTGATTTTCCAAGTTTTCTTTTATCCAAATGTAATCTATCCACTATCTTAGGATCAATGAAGCAATGACTTGATCATGAGTCAATCAAAATAGAAACAGGTTGATTTATGATCTTACCTTCCACCTCGATCATATTGGATTGGTACTCTCCTTGTCAATCATCTAAAGCTACATAGATTCTTCCCATATCTTCAGTAGCCTCTTGGATGTTATGCACAGTCTTCACTCTGTCCTTATTGTGTGGAAAATCCTTGTACAGGTGATCTTCCTTGCATCCCCAACATTGGATTGGTGGTCTTCCTCTTTTTCCCAAGGAATCTTCCTTCTTGGAATCTCCCTTAGCATATTGATCATGATGATTTCTATTAGGCTCATTCCTATTGAAGGAAGGTTTGAATCCTTTCCTCCTCTGATCGGACTTCGCATTTTTCTTGTCTTTCCAAGATTTCTACAGGGATTATCTCCTTTGGCCTTGCTCAGACAGGTGTTTATCCTTTCTGATGGCCTCAGTCAAGGTCCTTAGTTCATCATACTTGATCTTTTCCTTATAAAAGGCTGGAAATCCACTTAGAAATCTCTGTATTTTCACTTTCTCATCACCAATGAACTTGACATATTTTAACAATCCCAAGAACTTCTTCTTGTACTCTGCCATAGTCATGCTTCCCAACCTAAGTTCAAAGAACTCCTGCATTTTCTTGTCATGGAAATCCTCTAAGAGGTACTCCTTCTGGAAGTACTTCTTGAAATGTTTCCAAGTGATCCTACTTTCATTAACATGTTCCACTTGCTTCAGTTGGTCCCACCACATTGCATATTTTCCATGTAAATGGTAGGTAGCAATCCTAGCTTCTAGGTTGGATGAATAGTTATGCAATTGAAAATATCTCCTGAGCCCAAGAAACCATGCTTCAGCATCATCCTCCCTTTCTCTTTCATCATCGAAGGAAGGTGTCTTGAGCTTCCTAAGCTCTCCTTGCAAACTTTATGCCTCTTGTTTCCTTCTTTGTTGTCTAACATGGGACACCTCTGGACTGCTTATGGGATCTTCCAATGCATAAAACTTTCCTTCTGAATAAGGAGGTGAGTGGTGTCCACATGCTCTGCTGGCACTTCTGGAATAACCAACTCTTCCAGGATCATCCCTTCTTTCATGGCACCTACCTTCTTCCTCTTATCTTGAGTCTGATCCCTTCTTCATTTGTCTCTGCAAATGATTTAAGCTCTGCAACACTCAAGAATTTATCTGGATTTTCTCTCTCATTAGTCTCTCATTTTCTTCTTTGTAGCTCTGCACTTCCATCTTCAATATTCTTACCATTTCTATTAATGTTTCCCGCTCTCATTTTTCCTTGCGCCCGTTGGACTCTATCTCTGCATTACAAACTCTAGTATTTTGGCCTTTGGCCTCCTTATCATGACTGGAGGCTCCTTCGCCTTATTCCATTTCCTCAATATGCATCTTGAGTTGATGTGCTTAAGCTCCTTAATTCTGCAAAATGTGCAAGCGACCATTTTGTTAGAATTAGGCATATGATAAACAAAATTGCCAAACCATGCTACAGGTCTCTTTCTTTTTTTTGTTCATGGATATCATATCCCCATTCTCCAAAAATAATAGTGTCCTGTTATCCTTGGCTAACACAGAATTTCATCCTGCGTGGGCACTTCCTTCCAACCACCTTCCCAAGTGACCATGACTAGAAACCGCAGCTAAATCCTTCCTTATCACTTTTTTGTCTTGAAGAAAATCAATTTGGTCCTTAGCCCTCCTTCTCTCAGCTCTCAATATGCATATGACCACGACCATGACCCCGTGCTTAGTTGAAAAAGAACTTGTCTAGAGCTTCGGGACTTCATAAATTTCAGCCAGGACCGAATCAATGGTCCTTGTCCTCTTTCACGATCAATGATCGAGATCCACTTCGGGACTTCGCGCTTCAGGATTCTCAACTTTTCTCGCTTGCCTCCTCTTGAAATGATTTTACCTGGAGTTCATGATCTGTCGATGTGTGTCCTCCCACAGATCAACAATTGTGAATCACTTCGGCTCTTTGGGCTTAAGAAGATTCAAACTTCCCTCCTACACTTTCTCAGGGAGTGCTTTCACTCGAAGTCGGCGATCCTTTGACGTGTGTCTTTTGGAATCAACAGTCGATAAGTACTCCGGCCTTCGGGACTTTTTGACCCAATACAACCTGTCACATATTTCCCCTTTCGAGTGCCCAGTCTCTAGACTGTGTGATTTGTCACCATGTGGCGAAATAATGGAAGAAAACATGTAGCCCAATCAGGTGGGTGACATGTGTCATGTTCTAATCGGCTTTTCAATACTCCAAATGCTCAAAAATTACTGACACATGGCACACATTCCATGTGTCCACGTCATCCCAGGTGATGTCCACAAGCCACATCACTTTAGAATTATGGGGTCCACATCACCTCCAGGTAATGTCATTGTGCCCCACCACTTTGGCTCTTTGGGCTTCGGGACTTCGGGAGTTTTCATACTAGCACACTTCCAATTCTCCCGAACTCTGAATTCCTGAACTGGCCAATCTGTCACCATGTGTCCTCCTGGATCAAACGACTAAGATTCACTTCGGGTCTTAACCCAGAGTCCACATATTTGCACCACATGTCCTCCTTAATCTGATGGTGGAGGCTTACTTCGGGTCTTCGAACTTTGGAAATCTCAGATTTCAAAACTTGTTTGGCCCCACTAGATTTTATCCGAAGCCCTGGATCTAGTGACGCATGGCTCTTGGCAGATCAATGACTGAGATCCTTTCAGGTCTTAGGGTTTCGGAAATCTTAATTTTCAAAACTTGTCTGGACCCACTGGATTTTATCCGAAGCCCTGGTGATGTGTGGCTCTCGACAGATCAACAGTCGAGATCCTTTCAGGTATTCGTACTTCGAAGAACTCAAATCTCAACCTTCGCTTTCCCCAGAAGTGTGCAGATTTATGCTCCGTGTCCTCCTGGATTAGACGACTGATATTCACTTCGAATCTCTAAGGTTCGGAAATATCAATTCTCAACTTCTCCTGCTCGCCTTTTCCCAGAGTGATTTTATCCAGAGCACATGATCGTTTGACACATGTCCTCCTACAAATCGATGGTCCCCGACTACATATTCTCTTCAGAGGTTCATCTCTCGAGTACTATCATGTCACATAATTGCATGCCTTTGAAATTGTGGTGGCATGCATTGGTGTTCTGGAATAACCCGCTTTTCACCCCGCAATTTTCCTGATGCCGACACGTAACCCCTTGGTGAAACTATGGTTTGGATTGCGAGATTGCCTTGGGAAATTATCTCCCGTGCAACTTGGTTCCCCAAAATGCCTCCTGCCCGTTGATCTCACTCTCCAATGGGATCTGACGGTTGTGACCTTAGACCTTGATTCCTTTTCATTAGATGACCCTTGTTCCCTATCCTCCGATCCAACGATCTCAAATCTCTCATGATCCTACAGTGGCGATCGTTGTCGGATTCGAAGGGGGATGGTCATGATCCTTCGGACCCCTTACCACGTGTCTCTGAAGTTCTATCTCTTGTGTAGATTCTGCAATTCCATTCCTCTTGAGATTTTATACTTCACAGTCAGAATTTGATCTCGACCCCAAGGCTCTGACCAACAGACCTAGCCCATACCAGCCTGGTGTTTCAACCAAAATCTCTGATACCAAACTGTAACATACCCAGCCACGCACAGGCCAGGGTACACTACCTTTAATCCCACCCTTGGACTTCTTTCTCTTACTGATACCTTTCATCTTACCGATACCTTTCAATTATTAAGGATGCATAAAAGAAAAGACTTTAATCGGCATGCACAACAATAATAAGAAAGCATGCATAGCCTAAAGATTCAATTAAATGATAATTAAATTTACAGCGGAAATAACATTCAAATACATGTAAAATGATATTGTAATAGAGAGCACTTATATTTATGAAAGATGACACCAACTGGCGGCAGACCAAGGAAGTTCCACCCAACCGTAGACACTACTGTTTCAAATCTCAATAGCAGTGTCACCCCTGAGCCAGGGCTATGAATCCACAAGGATGGTTCTAGAGTGTACTTGGGTTCCCAAACCAGTCATCTCTTAAGCTCTCATAGGTTTCCCAACACCCACAACAATCCAGGTACCCACCTCTCTTCTACCTAGCCTGTATCGCCCCAAGAGAAAGGACCTCCACCCTTCTCTGCCATGCAGTCCCTCTCCTTATCTTTTCCAGGGCCTCCAACACAGCTGGTCCATAATATCAATGCTGGAACTCTCAGGATTCGCAGTTGTGAGAAAACCAGGGCACAAGCCAACACATCTTAGACATGCAGGCCACAATTTGTGGTTGGATTACACCAGTGACCATTACAACCAACTATCCCATGGCTAATTCTCAGCAGTTCCTTTCCCTTTACTAGGCCAAGACACAGGTGAGGATGGGTCGATGAATGGGTAGGTGAGTGCATGAGAGTGTGTGAGGGAAATAATGGGATAACGCAGAGGTGGCGTAGCAGACAAGCCAACGACTAACTGTTGGCACAGGGGCAGACCTAGTGTTCGACGCGACAATAGTGCACCAACAAAACCCTAACTACCGACCCTTTCGAAAACACCTGCGAATCAGATGAAGTCTCACCCGAGGTAGAGGCAGGGGTGGTTGCAAAACTCAAGTGTCTGCAACCTCAGCTGGGACACAGATATGTGATTGTAATACTTAACCACAAACCATAAGCAAATTTATCCATCTCTATCAAATCACTTAACAAGAGAAGACATAAACACATCAAGGCAAAGCAAAAAGAAGAAGAACACAGTGTTTACATGGTTCACCCCCACCCTGGAGATAAATCAACCAACTCTTCTTCTTTACTATGTTCAGTCAATCAGTTACAAGTACAGAGCCACCAAAATCCTACTCCGCCTAGGACAGGAGATTTGCACGCACCTCTCCAGATCCTCGTTCCTCAAGATAGGTTATAACACTAAGACTTGCACAGTCACTTGCACTCAGCCCTGCAAGTCTCTTTCAATATGCACAAAGCATTTACAATAATTTAATCACATAGATCTAGAACTTAGGCCAATATCACACAGATATGCCTATCTTCTCCTCCTCTTACATAGCCTAGATATCTATTTATACATTACAAAATAGGCCTAAACATGGGTAAACCCATGGGATAACATCCCATGCCCATTACATAATCCCATAAACCAAAAAGGACCCAAAAATGGGTTGAGATCCTGTGATCTCTACTTCATCTTATGCTCCTCCTTAGATAGGTTTTCGAAGTCCCAAAATAGGTCAAATTTGACCATATCCCTCAAAATTTGGTCAAGGGCCAACAGGCCCCCAACACTCACCTGTGACTCGTCCTGAGTCACTCTGGTCTAGGTAGTTCTACTTCAAAATCCTCGAGCTTCTTGGACTTGTTTTTGTGCTATGGCCTCCTATTCAACAAACTCCTAGATGACTGCATCGTTGACAGGTCCTTCTAGATGTTGTTCTGCTACGGTGACAACCTGCTCTAGCTCTGCTCCTCGGCTTTCAACCTCTGTGAAAAATTGATAAGCCTTATCTTGCATAGGTTGGAGCCTCTGAGTTACTTCCATAAATCTGCTCTATATAGTATGGATCTGCTGCTAGGCAGTGCACTACTCTTAAGACCGCTTCATTCTTTTTATGGCTGATAGGGCTTTCGACTGTGCTTGTAGTGTCTCTATGTGCTACTTCGCTTCCTGGAGTTGCGACTCTAGTGCCTGCAACTCTGGGTTCTCGGTGAGTTTCTCATATGTTTGGGCATTGCGGTTACTCAGTTGCATGCACTCCATGGCAAGGGCCTTTAGTCTCTTAACTATGCTGCGAGCAGTTACTTCTCTTTGGTCCCTTACATCTTGCGGGGTTTCGGGCACTATGCAGAGCTCTAAATATACTATGCATTGTTGGATCTGCTAGATGGATTCTATGAGTTGTTCTACCTGTTGTGTAACTTGATCTTCTACCTTGATTTCTATGACTGTGACAGAGTGAAGTGCTCTGTTGACCGCTTCCTTCACTTCAAGTTGCCCTGTTAGAAACTGTTCCTTTCCTTGTTGCAGTTGTGCTCTTTCTTCATCGAACTTCGCTTAGAGAGAACTCTTTTCCTGTTCTGCAGCTCAACGTTTGTTGGTTTTAATCGACTCCCTTCTCAGGTTATCTGAGGTATTGACCCAGGGTTCATGTCATTCGGGATTCCAACAAAGCCTCTAACTATCGGCCCTCCTGGTAAACAAGAAGGCAATGTAGTGCCCAGAAGGTACTGCGCAGTCTCACCCGAGATAGCCAAGGATGGTTGAATGTAAGACTCAGGTGTTTACAGCCTAGGAATGAGTAAGAGATAAATGGTTTCTTGATTAAGGCCATGTTCTGTGAACTGTTACTGTAATCTACTTGTTCCCAGGAATCGCATGCATATAACTCAAAATATAAACAGATTGTAATAATGCGTTTGGTTATTCATCAATCGTAGTCATCTATTGCTTGAAAGAAGTTAAAGCTATGCAAACATTCAACATATTACATAGAAGTTACCGTGGTTCACCCCTCCTGGGCTATGTCCACAAAGATTTGGCTCTTGTCTCTTGTATTATAGTAGTTCTTGATCTCCCTGCGTCGTGCGCTTACAGTTCTCCACAAAAGTGGGTAAGATCTATGTGAGGCAAACTAGATCACACCAGGATCTGCAGCCTACGGTCTAATCCTCAGATCTACCTTCCCTCATATATTTTTTTCTCAATAGCTTACAAAACTTGGTTCATACAATTCAAACCCCTCACATATTTCCAACAACAATACTCGTAAACATCACTCAATAACAATCACAATCTTCATAAAAACAACAACGATAACTACAACGACTACTACCCAAAAAAACACACACCCATATGATACTTTAGTATCTATATTTATACATTTAGGGCTCTTCAGCCACTTATAGAATATTTCCAAAACCCTAACCCTTCTTACACTAGGTTTTTCTCCCATGCATGCGTTGTTCTTCCTCCAGCTGTCGCTTCCTGCTGTGCACGCTTTCTTACATTTGCGCATGCTAATATTTTGTCAGTTGTCACTTCAGTTTTCCGCATGCCTTCTTTCCCATGATAGTCTTTCTTTCCACTTTGGCCTGGTGCCAACAGACCCCCAACACTGACATGTGACTCATCTTGAGTCACCTAATTGTGATGTGCTTCCTCGATCGCCCTGGTGATCGTCTGGAACTTCTCCTGCAATTCTGCTACTTTTGTCAGTGCATGCACGGTTTTCTCCTTGATAATATCGATTGTTTGCGCTGCTACTTCTTCACTTATCAGTCTTGCACATTCTTGCTAAGTCTATGTTAACTTTGTTATGGCTTATTCTGCCTGCTCCAGTATTGTTGCTATCCATTCCTGGAACGGTTTTATTTGAGCCTGACGCTCCTGTTTCTGTGTTTGCGTAGTGAGAAGTTCTGCCTGTAACTTCTTTAACTCTTATGTCCCCTTGACCTGTTCTGGGATTGGGATGGTTTTCTGTTGCTGCTTGAATTCTTGGATCATTGTATTGATATTTTCCTCCTCCTTGTCCCATTGTTGGACCTATGGGTCCTCTTCCAACTTCGTTCATAGTTACGCTGCTTTATCCAGCAAGTCGGTTGTTGTGCTAACCTGTTTTTACAACTCCTGTAGTTGCATTGTTGCTTCTTGCTTCCTCTGCACCTTTACTGTTGGTGGAGTGGTTGGTCTAATCTATCCACTGAGAGTCTCGATCTCCTTCTGATACTGATCAATTGCCTGTGCAATCTGATCGATTTTTTCTGCTGCTGGGAGTTCACTTCCTTGCGCAGTAGTTGGAAGTTTTCCAAAAATGTCTTCCACTCTTCGTTCCAACTCATTCCTACATTCCTTTTCCTTCTGTGTTTCATATTTGGCCTGCGTGCAAACTGTTTCCAGTGTTTCCTGCTTCTTTTTTGCTTATTGTACCTCTACCATGTTTTTATGTGCTCGAGACTGTATCTCATGGTCGACGGTAACCTGTAATTGGTATAAGGCCTTTGTTGGAATCTGTGTTAGGACCAACTGGATCTTATCCAAATCCTTTAGTGGTGTCTGTCCCACAATCTCATCCATTCGTATCATACTCAGCTTTATGTAAACCGTGGAATGTGGTTTTGGAAGAACTGAGTCACATTCTCCTACCTCCATTGTTTATGTGGTCCATGCACTCGATGGCTTTGTGCCTTTGCTGCTACTTGTAATCTGGGCTTCTCCGAATTTCTTCAGGAGTTGCCCCATTTCTGCCAGCTCCTTCTATAGTTTATCCCTATGGTGTGTTGCATGATCAAATTCCTCTACAAGACAATCCTAGACCATTCTGGCAATCATCTCGCCATCGTCCTCTATGATTGTGTATTTTGGTGGTGATCGTTGTGCCTTTGATTTCTTGCGCGCACATATTTTCCTATACCATTGGTCTCTTAGTTCCCCCTGTTTCCTATGTGATGGGGTTCATCGCAGTTTCTTGTGCTCCCTCAGCATGGTTCTGTTGTTCATTGGTTGGATGAGTGGTGTTTGTTCTCCCCTTCTGGGTCCTTGCCTGCTCTGAGTCACCCTCTGTCCGAGTTGACTTGATTTGGCCCATTCTTGGTTTCTTAGGTACTGGGACTTGTGGAAGCTGTGTTTCCGGCAGCGGAGCCCCTCCTTCTGTTGTTTGTCCCATCATTGCTCTAGGTATGGTTGGGATATTCCATTCATCTAGCTACTGGTGGATGATCATCTCAATGTCTCCCTCGGTGACGCAATAACACATTTGTAGCCACTATGTATGTGGGTCATGTCTTAGTTGTATCCACATGGCTTTTCATCTAGACCAAAACTTGTCGATGCCCCCAAATCGCACGACAGACTCTGGTGTTATCCTCCATGCTCAGTTGATTACTTCCTTCATTTCCCGTAGGTAAGATTCAAATATAATTCCATTTCCCTTCTTGTGCTTGCCCAGTGGTATGGATTTCAGGACACGATATCTTGCTCCCCCTAGTTGTGGTGTGGTACAGAAGATGACGTAGTCCAATTCTTTCCATCCCATGAAAGCGATGAGAGTAATCAGCCATGAGTAGTGAAACTTTGTACATGCTTCTTGCCCGTCTTTACAGTCAATTTGGAACAAGTTTGACAGGTATGGCACCCAACTCATGAAGGTTCCTTTTGCGCACTAAGCTATAACTACGATAACTCATGTCGGTACTTCATATTTACGGCATTTTCTTAGTAGTTTGCATGCTAAGATCTTTGCTCCCAGTTGTGTCACAACATTGTTAATTCGCTTGATTATAATGCCTCTCGTTCCCCTGTTGGTGCCATATTTCTTCTTCATTTCTTCTGCCAATGATTTTTCCTTGGACTTGTCGTCCACTATCAATGCAGGATCCATACCTCGGATTGGTAGTCCTGTAATTTGCGTAATGAGTTCAATAGTTATGGGGGCAGGTTTGTCCAGCCATACATCCCCTCCATGCGTAGCTGCTAAAAGTTGTTTGACGCATGTCGTCGCATATTGGCCTCTACCAAAGTGTGGTATCTTCAGCAATCCTAGGATTCTAGTTTTTTCCAGTCTAATTGCCCACTTGCGTGGCTTAGTGATAGTTCCTCTGAAAGGGTTCACGGCTATTGTCTCAGAAAAGACTTGTGGTGCAAGATTTGGATATTTTCTTTCATCTGCTACATCATGGTTTGAAAATTTGAGCTTCCCGACGTGACCTAATAGTTGCGATTCCACCTGTATGCCTTCTGGTGTGCAAGGTAGCACAATATATGTAGTTGGTCTCTTTCGAGGTGAGCTTGATATCTCAATCCTGTCTTCCAGCTGTGTTGGTTGGTTCCAAGTTCAAATAGCTTCTGATTGCTCCTTCACCATCCATTATTCCCAAGCTTTGCCCATTTTGTCAATCATCTCGTCCAAAAAAGAAAAGTCTCGGATGGGCATTTGTGGAACCTCTGGTTGGGGCTCTACTTTTGGGTTATGTGTTCTTCCATTTATTTCCATGGATGTGTCGGTGTTTTCTGGCTATCCTTCCTTATGAGTTCCTACTTCTTGATTTTGAAGCTCTTGCATTGATGTTGGCGTATCCTCTTTCATGGTTTCTATTTGGGGCTGCGAGATCTCTTCCTGGATCAATGTTGATTTGACTAGAATATTCTTCGACGATGGGATTTTGTCAATATCAACGATCTCCCGTGGTTGTTGCTTGTTTTCTTCACATGTTCCTTGCGACCTATTTTGAACCCTAGTTGATCTGACTGTCTGGCCTGGTTCTGTGAACTTTGGTGGTGTCATACTGGTGTATGTCGGACGTTTGTTTGGTTGAAATAGCTAGGATAATCTTTGCGATATCGCTCTGTGCGTTCAGGCTGCTATTTCTTTTTCTTCGTTCTTCTTTTGTGAATAGACTAACTATTTTTGTTCTCATGTGTTGTATGGGTGTGCCATGAAGCTTATTGAGGACGCTTCCTACCTTGTGCAATTAATGCACCATAAGTGTGGGTTCACTGCATCTATGGCGGTTTCGTACCTGCCCTTATGGCTACTTTGTCATCAGCAATTGGCGTGTTTAGTGCAACATCCTATCTGTCCTTTCCTTGTTTTAATTTTGCCTCATGTTGTCCTGTCAGTGTTCTTTTGCTGACTTTCCTTTTCCTGCTTTTTTCCCTTTCCCATATGGTCATTGTCTTTTCCCTCACTAGTTTCATGTTTCGTATGCAGCTTGTCCGTCATGCCACACGTTGTTTCTAGGCTCATTTTTTATTTTTTTTACTGCAGGGTGTACTGCGTGGTGGGTAGTCGACTATATTTGTATAGCTTCAGTTGGCTCCCATTGATAATTCCTCTAAGGTCTGCACTTTCTAGGTATTTCAACTCTACAGCTCCTCCATTTTTGATAGCTTTTACCTCATATGGTCCTAACCAATGCATCCTGAGATTCCCTGGGTGCTGCAGCACTTTACTATCATAGAGAAATACTAGATCTCCTTCCTTGAAAATCTTTCTCTTGATGTGGCGGTCGTGCCATGCTTTATCTCTCACTTTTTTTACTTGTTTATGGAATCCTGCCAAGATTCGATCTTCCTCCATTGACAGTAATTGATCCAGTCGTTCCTAGACTGCACCTCATTTTGTCATTTGTGTGATAGCTGCTACACATAGACTAGGTATTAGAAATTCTAATGGTACTACTGCTTCTTGACCATAGACCAGTTTGAATGGTGTCTGACCTGTCAACTTTTTGCATGTGGTTCTATATGCCCATAGTATTTCTGGTACCTTGAGATCCCAATCATCCCTATTGACGTTACATATCTTCGTCAGGGCGTTATCTAGAATTTTGTTGAAGGATTCTACCGTGCCATTAGCCTGTGGGTGATACAGTGTGCTTTTTTGGTGATGAACTTTGAATTATTCAAGAATCACTTGGATGGTGTTGTTGATGAAGTGTGTTCCTTGGTCACTCATCAGAAATCTTGGGCACCCAAATCTTGTAATTACTTGTTCGAAAAGAAAGTGGGTAGTTGTCTCTGCGCTGCAATCTTTTACTGGTGTGGCATTCGCCCATCTCATTAAGTATTTCATCATGGTGATAATGTATCTCGCCCCTATTCTCTTGGCAGGTGCGTTAATGGGTCCCACAAAGTCTATTGCCCATTTTTCAAATGCCTAAAGTGTCACTTGCATTCGTAGTGGCATCTCATCCCTTATGTTGGGTTTGTCGACCCGTTGACAGACATCACATTGCTGACAATATTCTTTCAAGTCTCGATGAATCGTTGGCCACCATAATCCTATGCATAGTACCTTCTGCACAGTAGCTTTTCCTGCATAATGCCCTCCTGCTATTCCTTCATGGGATTTTGCTAAAATTCTTGGTTGTTCTTGGTCTAGTACATATCGTCGTAAGATGCTATCTGTGCCCATTTTGTATAGGTGCCCTGCGATCAGTTGATAGTTTTCTGTGTGGACTACCAAGTTATTTTTCTACGCAGTGGTATATATTTGCAGTGCAGTACCTATGCTCAAGTACTGGATGATATCTACGAAGTAATCATTAGCAATTTGTACTGAGAAGAGTTGTGCATCTGAAAAGCTTTCTTCCAAATTCATTGGTTCCTCTCCATTTGTGACCCTTGATAAGTGGTCAAGCCCCGCATTCAATTTCCCTAGTTTGACTATTACCTCGAAGTCAAATTCTTGAAATAGCAGTAGCCATCGACAGATTCTCCCCCCCAACACTGGCTTGTTAACTAGGTATTTCAGGGCTGAGTGATTTGTAAACATCTTAAAGTGTTTTCCCAATAGGTAATGATTGTATTTATGTAGTATGTAAACCATAGCTAAGCCTTCTCTTTCCATCGTGTTATAATTTTGTTCTAGGTCTGATAATTTCTTGATTGCGAACGTTATCAGGTGATCCAAGTCTCCTACTCCTGGTTGCGCTAAAATAGCTCTAAGTGATATTTTTGATGCATATACATGTACATGGAATTTCTTCTCCCAGTCTATAAATACCAATATTGGTGTGGTGACCATTTTTTCCTTCAGGGTGTCCAGACCGTGTTGGCACTCGTTGTTCCATTGATACTTGGTATCCTTCCTTAACATTTTTTCCATAGGCATTGTAATCTGTGCATAGCCTTTGATGAATTTCCTATAGTATCGTATATGTCCTAACGTTGCTCTTAGTTGGCAGACTATTTTTGGTGCTGGTAGGTTAATAATGACTGCAATTTTGGTCGGATCCATTAATAAACCCTATTTGCATACTATGTGTCCCAGTAGTATCCCAAATGGTGTTCCAAATATGCATTTCTTGATATTCAGTGATATCTGGTAGTGTCTGCATCGTTCTAACATTAGGTGTAAGACTTCCACATGGTTTTTTAACAGGATATAAACCGTCCAATCATCTAGGTAGACTTCAAGAAATTGGTGGATGGATTCCTTAAATGCTACAATGACCACTTTGGAGAATATCGCAGGTGCATTCTTCAATTCGAACAGCATGACTGTGTACTGATAGGATCCCCATTCTATCGCAAATGTGGTATTATGTCTATCCTCTTGTGCTATCTTAATATGATGATATCCCCAGAATCCATTGATGAATGAGTAGGCTTCATTTCCTCCTACGTTCTCGAGTAATTCATCTGTGAATGGTGTGGGGAATGGTTCATGTAAGCAGGAATCGTTCAACTTCCTCAGGTCGACACATATCCTGATCCCTCTTCCTTGTTTCTTGTCCCATACTACCATCGGGCTTATCCATTCTGATTCGAAGATGTCGACCTCGAGCATCATGTCGATCTCATCTTTGAATTTCTGTTTGTAGATGGGGTTTAGTCTGTATGGTCATTTTTTAATGGGTCTCACATTAGGTCTGAGTGGTATCTTCATTTCTCCTAATTCTCCGGTTATTCCTTTCATCTCTGTAAAGGTTGTGGGAAAAGGGTCGTTGTATTCACGCAACAATTCTATGATGATTTCTAGTGTCTGTTTGTCCCAATAATCTCCAATGCTAGCCATTTTGGGTTTCTCGGCGGTCCCTATGTTAACCTTCTTGATCTTGATTGGCGCAGAGATGACCTATGATTCTAAGGGTGGTCCTTCCACCTCTCTCTCTCCTTCAACTTCTTTGATCTGAATATCATGTGGATCATCTTCATCTAGTGCTTCTTCCTGTACCTGGTAGCATGACAGCAGTTCCTTGACTGTCTGCTTATTCCGCTGTTGTACCTCGGTGACAACTTCCACTTCTGATTTTGTAATGAATATGACATCTCTGATCCATTTCAGGGTTGTGTCTATGTTGGGGTTCTCATGCTTGAATGAGAAAGTGATTGTAAGGTTTTGTTGGAGTGTTGCCCATGTCTTGGTTCCTTTTCACATCTCTTGTTCTATATACCAATTCATTGGTATGCCTTCTAAAGTATGACTGAAGTGGTGAGGCCATTCTTCTGGTGGTGTCATTTTCCATAGTGTTTTACATGCCTCCAAGTGTTCTGTTGGCCTTCCTAGTCCATCATATTTTTGTTAGTTGTTCCATATATGTTCTATGCTTAACCTTATGCGCAATCGTTTGCATTGTTACCAATATGTGATAGTCTCTTTGTGCGTACCCCACCATATTGCGGGTGTAGCCTTTAGTGCTAAATCTAGTGCTAATAGTCTCTATTTCTCTAAGAATTCATCTTCGTATTGTGTCAAGAAAGTTTCCAAATCTTTTAGTCTGTGAAAACTGGGTGGTTCTCTGATTTCTACGCCAAGCCATCTTACTGTGCGGTCTATTCTTGCACACCGTCTTATGGATACTTCATGTAGTCTTTGCTGCCAGTTTTCTAACCCATTGTCTGAGTCTGTTGTGCATGAAGTAATGCTCCGCCAACTGAGTATCTCATCTACAGTTGGGTTTATATAGTCTGCATCGCGCACAATTGTTCTGTACAATTGGTTGATTTTGTCTAGATCTAGGCAAGTGGGTTCTACGAACCTCTCACCTTCTGATGGGTCGAGTGGGGCTATAACCCTGTAGTCTCCTGACTCAAATGTCATTTTTCTTGTTTTCAAGTTAATTATGGTCTGGTTTTAGAACTCCCAATCCAGACCAAGTAGCATTGTGCAAGGTATTGTATCATCTACTATTTCGATGACTTCAAAGTCTGCCTTGGTGCGCACCCCATCTAGACCCCTTTTAGTATTCCTATTGGTAGGACTCGATGTCGATTTTCTAGTTTTAATTGAACAGCTGAGTATCCCAATGTAGGTTCTCCTATGCATTGCCATGTAGTTTTTGGTAGTACATTTACTTTGGATCCTTGATCTAGTATAATATCTCCCATGTTGACATCTCCAATATTAGCATTGATTCTATTTTCTCGACTTGTTCTTCTTCTTGTGTGTAGGTGGTTGATAGTTTTCAGTTCTGGCTTTTGTTCTATCTCACCGCTACATTTATCTAGGATGTTTTGAAATAGTTTGGTATATGAAGGATCACTTAACATTTTGATGCATGATTGCAAAAATTCTTTGATAGTACTTACTTGTTCCTTAGGTTGTGTTCTATTGGTATGGTCTAGTGATGGCGGCATGTCATATTCCAGATCTTCCTTGTTCTACTACGCAGTCAGCGCTATGTCCTCCTTCTGGAATTCTTGTCGAGCTTCTGTAAAGATATCCTTTTCCTTTTGCACGTCGAACTACTTCTTGGGGTCAGGGTTCTTCTTTACCCATTGGTTCTGTGCTGGGTCCCATCGAATTGCATCATTTCCTATTTTCATTCCTCCTCGAGTGACTATGTTAATGTTCCATCCGTCATCCCTTTCTTTGGATGAAATCCACTGAACATTCTAGTTATTTTGGTTTCTTTTTTTTTGGATCTTTACGAGTAGTGTCAGAAATTCCTCTATATCATGGTCTAAAGCGCGACAGTACATACAAGTCACTGGTGGCAATGGGAATTCATGTGCATAATGTCCTGGTTGCTGGAAATTGTGACATGTGACTGGTCCTCTTCCATGTCCAAAACATACTCTGGCTCGTCCTGCTCCTCTATAGGCTACACGATCACCTCGTGGTGCATTATACTGCATGGTATTGTACTAGGGTTGTGCTGGGTTGTACTGCGGCTGCGCGTTATTGTAAGGTTTTTGCGTAGTATTATACTGTTGTTGCATAGTGTTGTATGGTGTTGGGGCTTGAGTGAACTTTGGTGTTGCCTACCTAGTCATCATTTCTACCTGTACCCTATATGTTTTTGAGGTTCTTTCCCACATCAGCTCCATAGTTTGACAGTCTTTGTCGTCGTGCCCAACTGACTTGCAATATGTGCAATATGAGTTCGTTGGGACTGTTCGGTATTTGTGCATCATCGTGCAATGGTACGGGTTGTGACCCAGTTTCTTGCAGATTTCACACCATAATCCCCCATGTGGCCGTGGGTTTGGCATGAATGTTGCCATATACTGCGTGAACGTCGTACATTCATTTTTGTGGTGTCCTTTTTTCCTGCACGTGGTACACCAAACAGCTTCTCATTTTTCCTTGTTCTTATTTTGGTTCAACTGAAATGTTAAGTTCTTCAGATCTTCTTTCAGTTCTTCGATAGTCAGGTCCGTCTACTAGTACTGATTCTCTTCCAATTGCAAGGCTTCCTATAGAGCCTTTGCTTGTGTCTGAAACTTTTGTTGTCATAGTGGATATTTTAAGTGTGGGAGTAGTGAGTTGATAAATAGGTGTCGATGTTGCATCTCGGTCATAAGGTATTTTAACTTCCCTCTTAATTGCTTGAATCTCTGATCAATCTCCCATACTGATTCTCTTGGTTTATGTCTTATCTCAATCATCTCGTTCATATACTGATTCTCTGAGCTTGACTTATGGAACTCATTAATTAGTAGGTTCTTAATGTTGTCCAATGTCCTTGTTGTCCTGGGAGCATTTTTTGTGTCTAGACTCATGTATCAGTCTAGTGCACAGTCTCTTAGCGTGATCGCTAGCTTCGTGAGTTTGGTGTTGTCATCAATGATCTGCTTTGCTTCCCAGATCTTAGCGCAAATGAATAGATGCTTCTCAGGGTCTTCTACTGCTTCTCCTTGAAACTCTGGTAGTCTAATAGTAGGGTCGTGTCCTACCATTCTGAGTACTGAGCTACTGCCTCCTCCGTGCGGAGTGGATACTTGACTAAGATTACCTGAACTGGCTCCTCTAGTTGTCACTCCTTGTGTAGATGTGCTTCTTTCTATCAGACTTCCTTCGAACTTTGGTTTCCTAAATGGTGGTGTTCTCTATGGTTTATTGGTCGCACATGGGTTTATGGGTTCCACACTGACATTAATATGAAAGGGGAGGTTGTCTTTTCCTTCTGTTATTGGGTCTCTTGTTTTCCTCTCGTAGGTGGCACATAGGATTTCCTTAATCTGCTCCACAGCCCAAAGATCCTCTACCTATTCCTCATCACTTGCTAAGCCCTCCCTTTCATCTATGGCTCTCTTCTTGGTGTTTATCTTATATTGGTAGGGTGCTCCGCTACGCGTCGTTCTTGACGATGTCAAGATCCACTTGAGTTGGTCGTCATCCATCAAGATCAGGTCCAAGGGTTCCTCTTCCTTCTTCTATTTATCCTTCCCTCCTTCCATTCCTCCTCTTTATGTCAGTGCTTCCCCCCTCCCCCCATGCACACAGGGAGTTCTAACTATCTAATTCCATTGTCATTACACCTTTGTTTTATAGCAGTATCTTGATAGAAGTATACAGGGGCTGAATGTACCTTCCTCTGGGTCCTCATAGAAATTCTTGCTTGGCTGTGTTATATGACTTCATTGTGTCTACCGCAAACTCTGTGATGAATCCTGCCACAATACTGTCAAAACAAAAGTCTATTGCGCGGGTGAATTTTTTGTTCACCTACTGCAGTTGTTGAATTTGTACTAGAGTCCAATCTAGTTGTCGAATCTGGTTTGTCAGGTGGTTATCCGTTAACCTTAAGATCCACTCATGTAGTAGATATAGAAAATTACATAAGAAGATTTCATGTAAATCCGTAAACACGTATTTATCCACGTATCCACGTGGTGTGATTCTAGGGTTTCTATTGTCTTTGTGTGAAAACTCTATCTCTTTAGTTCACAACCAACCCTCGATTTATTTTCTCGTGGGGTTCCAAGGTCTCCACATTCCCTTCTAATGGCTCATTACTTCTTTGATGGTTCTTTTCCACTTTATCTCATCTACTTAGTCCTATTTTATTCCTCTTAATACGGAAATGGATCCATTTGTTGGTTTTAATTGACTCCCTTCTCAGGTTATCTGAGTTATTGACCCAGGGTTCATGTCATTCGGGATTCCAACAAAGCCTCTAACTATCAACCCTCCTTGTAAACCAGAAGGAAACGCAGCACCCAAAAGGTACTGCGTAGTCTCACCCGAGATAGCTAAGGATGGTTGACTATAAGACTCAGGTGTTTACAACCTAGGATAGAGTAATAGATAAAGGGTTTCTTGATTAAGGCCCTGTTCTGCGAACTGTTACTATAATCTACTTGTTCCAAGGAATCGCATGCATATAACTCAAAATATAAACAGATTGTAATAGTGTGTTTGGTTATTCATCAATCATAGTCATCTATTGCTTGAAAGAAGTTAAAGCTATGAAAACATTCAACATATTACACAGAAGTTACCATGGTTCACCCCTCATGGGATACGTCCACAAAGATTTGGCTCTTAGATCTTGTGTTATAGTAGTTCTCGATCTCCCTACATCACGTGCTTACAATTCTCCGCAAAAGTGGGTAAGATCTATGTGAGGTGAACTAGATCGCACCAGGCTCTGCAGCCTGCGGTCTAATCCTAAGATCTACCTTCCCTCATATATTTCTTGCTTAACAGCTTACAAAACTTGGTTCATACAATTCAAACCCCTCACGTATCGCCAACAAAAATACTCAGAAAAATCACTCAATAACAATCGCAATATTCATAAAAAAAAACAACGAATACTACCCAAAAAAACACACACCCATATGATAATTTTGTATCTATATTTATACATTTTGAGCTCTTCAGCCACTTACAGAATATTACCAAAACCCTAACCCTTCTTACACTAGGTTTTTCTCCCATGCGCCTATTGTTCTTCCTCCATTTGTTGCTTCCCATTGTGGATGCTTTCTTGCATTCGCGCGTGCTGATATTTTGTCAATTATCACTTTAGTTTCCCATGATCGTCCTTCTTTCCACTTCGGCCTGGTGCCAACAACGTTGTTTTACAAGTACTCCCTATACTTGCGTCAAAGCCTGGGTGGCTTTCTCTATTTCCTCTTGTGCTTGTTAAAGGCGAGCTTCGACTGTATCAACGAGCCAGTGGAGTTGGGTTGGCTCATCTCCCAACTCAAGTTCTCTTGATGGTAGGGGCATAGTGGAGACTATGCTTCTAGACTAAAGGGCATGATGTACCCCTTGGAGCTCAAACTCAATTCTATTGTACATCTCCTCCTTCTTAGCTTCTTGCTTCTCTACTATCTCCAGCGAAGCATTGTTCATGGTTGCTATAATAAAATCAAAATCATGAGGAGTGAGTGTAGTTTGCATATTGGTCATGATGGGTTTCGGTTTCTTCCAAGAAGAAGGCTTCGGGAGGGAAACCTTCCTTTTTTTCGAGAGGTCCTCCACATCCCTAGGCAGTGTTACTTCACCTTTCTTTTGTTTAGCTTTTGTGGCATCTATTTCGTTGCCATCACCCCATTGCTTTGGTGATATGGAAGCAGTCTTCACTGAGGCACTTCTTGAATCTTGTACTTTTCTGTATTCTTTGTCTTGCTAGGTCTGGGTGTATCCTGCACAGTTTCCTGGCTGTCGATGTCAGATATCTCTGCAGGGTTTGCTAGAATAAGGAGGTCTATGGACCATTCCTTAGTAATCTCCTTTATGTCCTCCTCCATCATATTGTAGTAGGAATGAAGTTGTTGCTTGTGTTCGTCGACACGGGCTATGATGTAAATAAAATGTCGATCAACGTTGACCTTCATCAAAGGTCGAAACATGTGTAAAGTTTTAGGAGTCATGCGAGGCTCGGACTGGATGGATATCTTCATCTGATTTTAGTATGTATGGAACACGAAAATTGACTGTCATTTCTTATTCATGTCACTTGAATACCACAATGTACTGAACTTCATGGCCAGTGGTTCAAATGGCTCGATTATCGAGAAGGTCACACCTTCCAACATCTCCCAGGCAATAAAATCTATAAGTATCAAGAGCCAACTGAAATGAAATTCATATCCTTGATCATGTGCTTCTCTGCAGTCAATTTCCAACCGGTTCACCAGGTACTTCACCCAGTTCATATGTAAGCCTTCCGCGCACTTCCCTACGAGGTTGACTACAAAGTCAGTGACTTGGGTAGGTCAGTTCTTTCTTACTAACTTCCCTGCAATCAAATGGCAGGCGAGGCACACTTTGCCACTCTGGATAGAAGAAGCTACCTTGTAGCCTCACATTCCCTTCTCAACATCACCGTAAGTGTCCTTTATCCTTTTTGTTAGAGCACGATCCATGGCTTTTCCTAGGTAAAACTCTTGTGGATCAGATCCTTGCATACTCAACCCTGTGATCTAATTGATCAGCGTCTGATCAACTGTGATACGATGGTTTATCCACAAATAACCACCATGGTAACCAGAAAGCAGCAGCTTCACACAAACATTCACCTCCTGGTGTCTTCCGAAGTGTGGGATCTTCTTGACATTCAACAAGGTAGACTACGCGAGGTTATGGGTCCATGACTGAGGGATAATCTTCGATCTCTTCCCTTTTTTTTTGGTCAGGTAATTATATGGGGTGAGCATGTTATTGACCTTCCGATCACTGAGGTTGAATTCACTAAATTTCAATGGTGTGATGTTATATTGGTATGCCTGAACTGCGTGTATCCCCTTCGGGAGGTACGCCGTAACCAAGGTGTACTCGAAATCTTTGGGCACGCTGTCTCGATTCACTATGCCGCTCAGGGGTGGAATATAGGCAATTAATTGTTGAACAACTGAGAGGGGGGGGTGAATCAGTTGTTACCATGCTTAAACAATTATGCTTCTTTTAAATTCTTTACAAGGCACTCAATGATAATCACAATAATGCAAGGAAATAAGCAATGGCACATTCAGCATCTGTCACATATATGAGATACACAGAGACAGATATTTTCCGAAGAAACCCATAAAGGGTAAGAACCTATTCTTCTTTATATGATAAGTATTATTTACATTCTTTACATTATCATACATATGAGCACCAACTCATAATGAGGCTGCAACCTCTGTTTTGCAAGATGCTACTTGCTGAGAGCACCAACTAGAAAGAAGCACCAACTCCCTGGTTTCTCTAGCACCAACTAGAAGGAAGCACCAACTCCCTAGTTTCTCTAGCACCAACTAGAAGGAAGCACCAACTCCTTGTGTTCAAGCACCCACTTGAACCTTTGAGGACACTAGTCTTCCGTACCACCCTGATTTATAAATATCTATTACTGAACCTTATTACAGTGATATAATTTTCAACAATGACTTACCAATCTCATCACTGTTTTAGGATAAATTCGTGAGTGCGGACACAAACTGATCTCCCTAGATCCACCTGGATCTAGAACAAAACAGGACAGAATAATACACTTTCCCTAGATCTAGACTATTGAATGAACTAAGAGGTAAGGATTATGGACATACCTTATGAACGCTTTCCTTAGATCTCTTTTGTTCCAAGCTTCATTCCAATTCTCTTGTGTCGTTCAAATCACAACAGTACAAACCAATCGAAGTGAAGACAGATCAATATATTCAATAGCTAGTCTATACATATGATCAAGGAATTATGTAATAAAGTGACATCATCTTTATGGGAAAGGGACATATTACTGTATTGAATTAATTGAAAGTGAAACTTACAACCTCAGCCTTGATGTTGTAGATCTCCTTTCAATGGATCCTAGCTCTGACACACACACTTGCTCATGCATGAAGAAAATCAACCACCTTTGATGACCTTGTTGTTGTCTCTAGCTGTTGTAGCATCAGTCCTCCATACAGTCTTGTACTAATTCTCCAATCAATCTCTTGCTAGTTTGATTCTAACCTTTTCCATGAGCATTCTTCTCAATATATAGGAGAAGATAGATTAGTTACTTGGATAGGAAATGATCCCAAGATATCAGGAAAGCCAGTTCTTGAACAACCATTCGAAAGCCAACTCATCCTTCTAGAAGATTCCCTTCTAGAAGGTTTGATATTTTTATCTTTTTCCTCTTTAATAACATTTTCGCACCCTAACAATGAGGTACAGTGTGAACTTCTCACACTCTAGCTTAAAGCAGCCTGCAAGAATCAGGCATTATCGTAGGCAAATATATAGATAGCCTGCGAACCTTCTTTAAAAGTGTGATTTCTGGAAGCAGACAAATGTAACTTTTCTCAGGAAAGTGTTCTTAGTGAAGAGCTTGATTTTCCATCATCATAACATCATCATGATGACCAAAATTGTGGATAACAGAATGCCCCCCAAAGTCTGAGAGTGGAGCCAGTGACAGTCTATAGACTTTGTAAGTTGCATGTGTGTGTCAAGAACCAAGAGCACATCTAGTCAAAGACCTGCAAACATCCAAGCATCAGCAGAATATCATATATATCAATTCTGAGGTAGGCATTCCCATACTCAGATCATAGACTGACGACATCATAAACCAAGGTCATGGCCACCAATCATACACTGTGGATCCATGCCGTCACTATATAGCACAGCCACCTGAATACACCGTGGATGTGTGCGACAAATTTTCAATCAAGACGACATAGCCACGAAACATACACAGTGGATCTATGTGTCGCAAATTATACATACTCCATCGCAACCTGGATCAAAAAGATAATATCCAGGGTCTTCAATCTCATCGCCCAAAGTATGAATCTAACCATGTGATTACATGTGTCGAAGTCGAACATGGTAGAAACCACTTGATTATCAGTCATTGATGTAACCGTTAACAAGTGCGAGGGAAATCACCATTGATGTCAATGACTCCCAAGGTACTATAGTACAATCCATCGACTGTGAATAAATGAGTCGATGTCGAACAACCGATGGAATCTTTCGATCAAGGTCCAATGATGTAAACCCATTGTCGAAAGCGAGGAAACTTGCCATTGAGGCATGCAAGCTCCAAGGTACTGAATAATTTCTAAGCCTTGATTCCAGATAATGTGTTGAAGTCGACAGAACAAGACTCGTCACAAGAAGGCCTTGATGTATCCCCCATCAGTGACACGAAATGAGTAACAGAGTTTGAAAGTGAAACAGAGTATGTGGCAATTGGACTTTGGACACAGGGAAGGCCGACACGGAATGAATGGGCAACTGCAGATGGCCGACTCAATAGAAGTTTCAGACATACTTCTCTTGAACATATGAATGACACGACCAAGGATTTGGCAGCATTGACTCAAATATGACACATGGAAAGACCTTGTTATTAGATCGAATGAGAGACAAATGGATTTCCCAAACTAGCTTCAAATGATGAATAGGGGGTGTCATGTTCAAGAGTGACACTTACTGCCAATTAAAACAAAGATGAAACATATCCCTTTCCCAAATTTTCCCCCACTATTTCTGGCAAGTACCTCTTTATTTTTATGCAAGCTTGAAGAGGATCACATATGCTTGTTGATATAAGCTCATCCTTCGAATGAGTCCCTCAGAGTATTTTTAACGAACCCTAGGAAGGAGTGGTTCGGTCCCATTACGGGTCTGTCAATGTTTGTTTAACGAGTCCAGAGATAGTAAACTCGAAGGTTTTTCAAGATTATAGAGTTTGGAAAAACACTTTAAAAGAGAACTCTCTCAGTTCCTTTTTCGTACAATAGTCCAACGAGACCAAAAAAGGGTTAAACTATCGCTCAAAAGATGCATACTTCAAATACTTTAGCAAGCGTGAAAATAGCAAGGTCGCTCGACAATCTTTTCTTATTTAGAGAGTCTGAAAAGAGCTTAAAGAAAACTCCAGGGGGGTTCCTTTTCCGTATAACCATAGCGAGCCCGAAAAAGTGATAAAACAACGCTTTGTCACGTTCTTATGTTTTTCACAAGTGCAAGAACGGACAAAAGGCGCTCGAGGTTTTTAGGTAAAAACCATAACAAACAACCAAAATCACACCACACCAGGGAAAAATTATGTCCATAACCATCCATATTTTTCACCTGCAAGTCATTTCACTCACTTCTACATTAGTGATTAGCGTTAAATAATAAATAATCATAAAAAACCCATATTTGATATAGTAAAAAGTAATAAAATGAACAAATAACAAAATTTACCATACCATTTTCACATTTTACCATTTAGTGCCAAAAAACCCTCATTTTACCCTCTACCTTTGGTGTCGAATTCCAGGAGCTACGGGAGACCATTTGAAGTGTCGTCAGTGATATTTTGGTAAGTTCCTCAGCCCTTATCTTTTCATGGTTTAAAAATTCAATTTCATTGGTAAAAAATTCAATTTTAAATTAGTTTTTGGAACCCTATGCGTGTGGAATCATTCTCGCAGGTGGCCCATACGGGGCCTGTGAGAATGACCCATTCTCGCAGGCGGGCCTTAAGCAGCCTGTGAGAAGTTCGCACTGCACATAATAGTCCACCTGCGAACAGCGCAGAATTCAAAAATTCATGCAACGTTTAACCAATTTCAATAATTTTTCTCATGAATAAGATCACTAACCATGTTTATATGTTCCTTATGCAGGTTAATAGCCGCAATCATGGTACTAGAGTGGAAGGAACGAGAGCACGAGGAGGATAATGCCAATGCAGAAAACCATCCTCCTACCATAGTTGCACTAAGAGACTGCGGTCTCTTAAAGTATTTCCGTATCCCAGGCATGAGAGCCCAAGTTCGATTGCTGGAGTACTTAGTCCGAATGTGGGATCCGGACCAACAAGTGTTCATCGTGGGAGCTCATACATTGACTATTGATATCGAGGATATCTATTTCTTGACCAGGTTATCCAGACGTGGATCCTATTGCAGTTTGTCTGGAAGTAGAACATGCAGGTTAAAAATGAGCGAGTATTGCAACCAATATTGCGTACCCGAGGCAGAAATACAAAGAGGGAAAGTGGAAATTTGGGGAGTAACTGATTTAACTCTCCACATGATTCTCTTCACCATTGCTCAGATGGCAGGAAGTGTGTCTCCACATATGGCTCTATAGAGCTATTTCCAGTATGCCATCGAGTGTATGGAGCTCCGGGTATTTAACTGGGCTGACGCAGTATTACGCAATATCAAGAAACATTTGACTAAGTGCAAGCAAGGAGGTCTGAAAAAGTTTGGATATGGTTCTTTATTAGTGTCCTTTTTCTTAGAGAGGGTCCCTGTGCTACGTCTACAGGCTGAGTGGAAATTGTTGGGTCCCAGGGATCCGAGGATGTTACGGTGGTGTCGGCTCATGGCCCAACATGTGGCAGGTCCTATCATCAAATACGACGATGTTTTCTTTGACTGGTTGCAGAACCAGATGCTGATGATGGACGACTACGCATATGCCGGGCTGGATTTCCGAGGAGATCCAGATTTAGCGCTACCTGAGGACGCACAGTGGGGAGACCTTGGTAAGAAGAAAACACAATTTTTGTTTTTAAATGTTTTTGAATTTTAATCATATTTAAATGTTTTTGTTTTTATAGATTTACCCGAAGACTAACACCAAATACTTGTTGATAACACAGACGTTGGACCATACCAACCTGCTGGCAGTTCTCCTATCCAGCGGCGAGGAGAGGCAGTAGTAGCAGTTCCACAGTACGCCGAGGATTATCTGACGGTGGAGCAGAATTTAGAGGGTCTGATGGCAGACGTTCCAGATATGACTCTGGAAGAGATCCCACGACGCTATCAGCGTCACACCGTGGGGGTTTCTGCATCTATGGGTCGACTGCTCCGCAGAGTTGCTAGGACATTAGTGTGTTATCGTGAACATCATCCATGATGTCATTATGTAGAAGCCAGGAGCTTCAATTTTTGATATTTTGGTCTTCGGACAAACATTTTGTAAAAAACAAACTCTTTTGATCGTTATATATATACACGGCTTCTACCGGCTTACTTTACATTGTGTACAGTTTAATGTGTTTTATTTATAAACGATTTAAATGCCTGTCCAATACATAATTAGCTAAATCATCTGTTAATGTATTAAGACATCTAGGAATGTGTTGATATTCAATATGATCAAAATGTCGTTCCAAGAGGCAAATATGCAAATATACCCTTAATAAAGTTGGACTTCGAATAGAGTAGACATTACTTAGCTGTAATACTACAAGCTGCGAGTCAAGTCGCACAACCAAGTGACGAATTCCAAGAGAGATAGCATCAACCAATAACTCAATAACGGCGCTATACTCTGCGATGTTGTTGGTTTCTCGGCCAAGACATACACCTCGTAAAGATATAAGCTTGTTTGTTGGGGCATAGATTGCCCATGCAGCGGAAGCTAGGTTCCGAGTACTACGGCTAGCACCATTGGTGAAGCCAATATAAGGTAGCGAATACTCCGACATCTGGAAATCAAACACAACGTCATGTAAGGGCAGAGACCAGATAACGTCAAAAGCAAACTAAAGTAACACACACAGTATGATACATAAAATACAAGTACTCATGCACAAATGACTTATGCATAGTACTTCTTTAAGTACAACCCATTCCTGGGTTCACTCAAAGGTATACCATCATAATCCACCAGCTCATACGCTCCTTTTTCCAAAACTTTGCTAACAATATAAGGCCCATGCCACATTGGTTCAAATTTCCAAGCTCCTAAGACATCTTTATCTTGTTCATATAGAAGAACAAGATCTCCTTCCGACAAGACACGAGGCTTGACATGCTTGTCATACGGTGCCTTAACACGTTTCTTCTGGGCTTCTATTACAAGAGTAGCGTCACGGTGAGTCTCGTCTAATCGCATCAAATACAACAGACATTCCTCTTCAGTAGAAGTATTGGGTAAGATTTCTACAGCTAATTTTAGAGACGGTATTTCACATTCTATTGGCAGAATGGCTTCCATGCCATAAACTAGTCGAAAGGGTGTAAATCCCGTAGCAGATTTAACAGATGTTCGATACGCCCACAATGATGAAAACAACATCGTGTGCCAGTTGGTTTTATGAATTCCTATCATCCGTCGAATCATAGTTGTGAGAACCTTATTGATTGCTTCGACTTGGCCATTAGCCTGCGGATAATAGGGTGTTGAACTATCATGACGAATGCCCAACTTTTCAGTAAGTTCAAACATCAAATAATTTCTAAAATGACTACCATGATCGGTAACGATAGCCCGAGGAACACCAAAATGAGTGATGACATGGTTGAAAAGAAATAATGCTATAGTCTTCCCAGTATTATCGAATGTTGGCATCGCCTCAGCCCACTTAGTAAAATAATCAACAGCGACAATAATATAACCATGCCCCCTTTCCGAGTGAGGGTGACATGTCATGAAATCAATGCCCCATTTTGCAAAAGGACCTACTGAGACCACAGGATGAAGGGGAGCAGGATGCGACTGAATCTTCTGATTATAGGTCTGGCAAGCATGACACTTTTGAACAGCAGTAATGCAGTCCTTGAACAAGGAAGGCCAAAAGTATCCTGCACATAAGATTTTCTGGGCAGTAGCATACCCAGACATATGACCACAACATGCTCCTGAATGGCAGTCATTCAAAGCTTTCTCAACTTCGGAAAAATTCAAACAATGCCAAAAGACAGATTCAATGCCTCGACGGTAAAGAGTATCGCCGAGGATAATATAATGACGTGCTTGATAACGGACACGACGACGTTCGGCACTAGACAAAGCGGGCCGAAAATTTTGAGTTTGGAGATATATAATGATATATCCGTACCAAATATCGTCAGAACTAATAAGGAAAAGTGATTCGTCAGGTAACGAATCGACTGCTACTTTTTCCGTGGCAGTGTGGGGAAAATCACAAATTAACTCAGCGAAAACTAAGGATTTCTTCGATGTGGCGCGATCGAATTCCAAATCAAACTCATGGAGAATGACAATCCACTTGGAGTACTTGCCCCCCAGCAATTGACGTGTCAAGATATGTTGCATGGGGTTACAATGTGAAATCACTGTAGTTTTCCTGGAGAGAATATAATGACGGAAACGTTGAACTACTTGAACAGCAGCCAAGGCCAGCTTTTCAACATGTTGGTATTTAATTTCCGTCGAAGTTAGACTCCGACTCAAGTAATATATAACATGTTCATCATGTGCATCATCCTCTTGAATGAGAACCATGCCGATAGTATACTCGGACGTAGCTAGATAAAGAAAGTAATCCCGACTATAATCAGGAGGAAAAAGAAGCAGAGATTTCATGAGGGATAATTTCAACGCTTCAAAAGCATCGTTAGCAGCTTTATCCCAGACAAACTCTGAACCTTTCTTTAGAAGACGTGCGAAACCCCGAGTAATATCAGTGTAATTCGGGATGAAGCGAAGAAGAAAGTTTGCTTTCCCCTGCAAACTTTGTAACTAGCATAAAGAAGAAGGAGGAGGGAGATTAAGAATCGCCTCAACCTTGATAGGATCTACCCGGATCCCATGACGTGAAACAATGAAACCAAGGAGACAGTCGGATTCTATGAAAAAGACACATTTATGAGGATTTCGGCGAATGTGATAGAACCGAAAACAAATTAAAATTGCTCGGAGATGATTAGGGTGATCGACTCGACGTAAAGAGTGAGCCGGAAAATCGTCCAAATAAGGTTGAACGATATGCTTGATATCGTGAAATGCGTAAGACATAGCATGTTGGAACGTAGCACCTACATTCTTTAGACCGAAGGGGAGTTTTCTATAGGTGAAAGTACCCCAAAAACAAATAAAATTCGTTTTATGTTGGTCCTCAGGAGAGATATTAATTTGATTATAGCCGGAAAATCCATCTATGAGGGAAAAGATTTCACTGCCGGCACAGTCATCGACGATCTGGTCAACGAAAGGGGTTGGAAAATTGTCCTTTGGACAAGCTTTGTTGATATCCTGATAATCAACACAAACGCGTATACTACCACCTTTCTTATCAATCAGTACTATGTTGGAAACCCATTCTGTCAACACCATGGGATAAATAAAACCGGCTTTAAGAAGTTTTTCAACTTCGAGTTTAATGGCTGCCGCTTTACGTGGATGGACAGGACGAAGGCGCTGCCAGACTGGTTTAGCTCTGGGGTATGTCTTGGTTTCATGGACAACAATAGAAGGGTCGATACCCGGCATCTCTTCGTAACTCCAAGCAAAGATATCACGAAATTATTTAAACAAGGAAGTATAAGTGACAATTTCTTCGGGAGAACACGAAGCTCCAATATGAACATTCTCAACTATCCCAGGTTTAACGGAAATATCTATGGGTACCGTGGGAGAAATGTTTTTGAGGTTCCCTTCTACAAACACATCACGTGTAGATTAGGGAACTGTGGATATAACAACAACGGTCGACGGAGTCAAAATCCGTTGATAATTCTCAAGAGTTTGTTGTTCCAAAAACAGTATGGAATGATGATGCCCATCGTCCCAAGGGGTGTCCTCCATGACGGACATGATCATCTCGTCAGTAGGCAAGATGACATGGAAAGGATCAGGAGACAACTCATCAAAAGAAGAAGTAGTAAGGGTTTCTGATTGAATGGCTTGATAAGCGGACTCAACCGGACTTAACGGCATGACGTCGCCGAAACGAACATGATCTCCAGGATCAGGGACTATCCAAGGGTCGGCAGACACAGGAATTTCATGAGATATAGTAGAGATCATATTAATAGAAGCAACTGACGGGCGTGGAATATCAGGTGGCGGTGGTATGGGGAAAGTACCCATTAATGAAGAATCTTTCAAAAGACCAACTCCAACATTCTCGTAACCCGATGGGGTTTTAGCTATGAACGACACATTGCCAGTGCGAGTATCGGCATTAAAGAAGGCAAGTTAATCAACCGTAACCACTTTTCCCTAGTGAGGAAATCGTATGACATGGAAAAGGTTTGACACAACTGCATGCATAGAGTCGACCCAGCTACGACCAAGTAGAATATTATAATCTAGGGGAGCATCGAAAACTTCCACTTCAACCTGGTCGGTCTTACCTTCGAGAGTAACAGGAAATGATGGAAGAACACCATAAGGCTTGAAACCAAAGCCGTTGAAGGCTCTCAAAGTGTTTTTTGATTCGTTTAACAGGGGAGAACCAATGGCTTTCCAACAAGTAAAATACATTACACACGTAGAAGCACCCTCATCTATAACAGTCTGACAAATGCTCTTGTCGGCTACAACAACTTGTATTTGAAATGCAAGCTGTGGGGGTAACCTTGGAATATGGTCTTCCAAGTCAAATACTATCAAATTCGTATCTGTGGGATCAATTCCACCTATATCTTTCAACAGAGCCCTTCGTTGTGCAGGACAAGACTGAAGGACTTCAAGGGCAGACATCGCTGAAGGTGCTTGGGCCAGATCTTCGACAATGCTATAGTTCTGGGTCGCACGAGCATGAGGATTGAATGCCGATTTCTTAACGACACCTTTCGGGGGTGTTCGTATAACTGTATCGAGGCTCAGTCATTCGAGATGAAGAGGACCGTTCGTGGGTGGATTCGACGGAGAGGGTTGTACCAGATCAGGAGGTAAATCGTCAACCTTATCCTTAGAAGGAGTATAGTCTTTAGCTCTAGTGGTAAGTGCAACATTGTCTTTCTTGGAATCACCAGTGCACATCAAAACATAAGATGATGTAGAAGTAGAGGGTTGGTCGTGAATGACCAACGAAGCCTGTTGTTGAGACAAGAAGGGTTGAGACAAGACTGTCGGCGTAGAGGGTTTCGGCGTTCCTTGAAGGAACTTGTTAACCTCGGCACGTCTCGGACAATCCTTCGTGTAGTGATCGTCACCACAGATAAGGAAAGGGTAGCGTGGTTTGCACTTATCCCAGTCCTCAATAGGAGGGGTTTTGGTTTGCTCATTCTAATTATTGTTTTTACTCTCCTTATTCTTGCCTCTCCCTTTCTTAGATTTGCTCTTACCGGTCGGCGTAGATTGAACAACGTTCACTTCAGAGGTTTTACCGGCGGGAGGAGCAGGAGACGGAGCACTTTGAACATTAGAAGAATTGGATATTGGGTTTGTAGTTGAAACGGAATGTGAGTGGGTATGAGTGGTCCCAATCACACCATCAGCTGCATGTGAGGCAGCTGGAGTAGTAGAAGTGTTGGAAGTACCAGGATGAGGTAAATCAGGTAGTAGGGTTTAAAGTGTTCCCGTTTGCGAATAAACGAGATCAAGATACTGAGTGTGGCTTATAGCCTGCTCTTCTGTAACAACACCACCCATAGCGATGTCTTTGCCAATTTTGTTCACGAAAGATTTCGTAAACCATTATGCTAGTAACTAATCAGGGAGTTCAAGTTTGATGAGATGGCGTCTCTGTCTCCACTCATGTATATGATCCGAGATGTGAGTACCTTTCATTTGTTTGAAAGAAGTCAAGATCTCAGTCCCAGTATTGTAACGGATTGATAACTGGTAATGTGTGAGAAAATCCATAGCTAAGGTGTTGAAATCAGAAAAGAAACCTCGTGGCAATTCAATGTACCACTTCGCAGCTGAATCGGTAAGGGTTCGTTGAAAAAGATGCAGACGAATGGAGTCATCCATCAATGAGTTGGATGAACACCATAAATGAAAATTCATGACATGATTATTTGGGTCCTCTCCCACCTTTCCATCAAATTTCGGAATATCCGATGGGAGTTTAGCAGGAATAGCAGGCCATTGGGGAGAGTGACGAATAGGATCGTTTAGAATCCTAGTCGAATCTGGCAAATCCAAGGTAGCAAGAAAAGGAAACTATCGGTTTACTTGCGGGTACTGATGGCTTTGGGGTAGAAGCCCCGTTGGCAGACCAGTAGGAGCATAAGCAGACTGTCCGTAGAGGGAAGCCCTTGGTTGGTTCGGTGGTGGCTGGATAGGGTAGTAACCCCAAGGATTGTAACCTTGAGTTTGAGTAGGGACCTGAGGTTGAGTAGTTTGACTCAAACCCCAAATAGGATTAGTTACACCTGGATATGGTTGGCCTACAGGAGGGACGGTGATCTTCCCCCCAGCAGTTTGAGGAAATTTTTGTAAAATCTGATTCCAATACTGGGCCAACTGAGGAGGTATATTTTGTCCAAAAGGGGAGGTTGGTCCCCCTACCGTAGGTATAGTTCCACCCGGAAGTTGTGTGCCAACCATAGGTTGTGTGGTAGCGGTATTTTGTCTGGGAAAAGGAAAAGGAACCGTACTACTCTGTCCACCAACAAGAATCTATAAGTTTGGTGCAATAGTCGGGATAGTGCCAGTAGGATTAGGATTGCCAGTAGGAAACTGAGGGAGTTTCGGGATGAAACCGGGAATAAAATGCCTAGGAAACGGAGGACCACTTGGAGAACCGGCTGGGATTTGCGGAGGTGTTGGATGGGAAACATTCAACAAAGGATTCAACGCATGGTAACCAGGGGTTAAATTTGGGTTAGCCTCAGGCATTCGCTGGGTATTGATAGGAGCAAGGGTAGTTGCAGGAATTGCGGTTTGGACACTCGTATTATTCGCGAGATGAGCCATCTCAGGAGGGAGAACAAACTGGTAAGTGGTAGCTACAGGTGCAGTTTCTGTCTCAGGAGATACTGGAGGGTTGATTTCGTAAACCGGAGGTGACTCAGTACCGAAAAGGACTCGTCGAAAATCACCCGACCAAAAAGGATCTTGGCCTACTACACCGTGAGAAGGCCCAACAGTTGATTCAGAAGATGTAACAATGGTTTCTTCAGAAGGATTGAATCGTCCAATAGGTCGTTCACCACGACGAATGCGATAGTCCTCTATAGTATTGGTAATTCGAAAATCACCTAGAGGATCAGTGCGTTCTACTTGTGGAGGTGGTGTAGAAACGTCTTGGACTTCACTTATGTCCACGTGTGATAGAGTAACAAGAGGGATTTCACCCTGACAAGGAGAGTCCTCAGGGGTACCTTCAGGTGTTGCTGTATGCAAGGGTTGTGAAACATCCGGATGTTCTGGGGATAAACCTTGCATCCTACGTGAATGTCGTGGGGAGCAATTGTAAAAAAGTAACGAACTCCGCAATGAAAATCCTATGGTCAGCTTCGAGAAACAAACAACACACACTAGTAAACAAAATCTAGAAGCAATCACCAAGCAAACAATACCTTCTAATATCGAAGCCACTAGTTGGTGATGAAATCCAACGTCGCAACAACGAGACGAGAA
>ML842711.1:0-15568 GCA_009831015.1 Picea engelmannii
TTCATTTTTTTTTGGAAGTCATGTTTGAGTTTTTATGAGGAGTACTGATATTATTTATTGTAGAACCCTTTGACATGTGAGAAAATAAAAAAAATACTCCTATGTTTTCTCTTTATCACAAAGTTTGAATCATTAAAAATAGATCTTCCAATCAGAAGTTATGCCAATTGTAAGTTACATACCTTTCAAAACCTAATTTTGAGTTTGGATCCATTGATACATATATCTATCTATCTATCTATCTATATATATAAACTTTGAAACCTTATGAGTCTGAAATTTCAACATATAGTAATCTGGTATGGATTCTTAAACTCCTGAAAAATTACACAGTCTGAACCTTTATTGATAAAAATTTATAGCAAAAATACCTAAATGTCTTGTTTAAGACCAATTTCAGGATTAGTAAACAACCCAAACTTACATGAGATATATATCACAAATTATAATGATTCAATATCTAAATTTTTTTTATACATATAATTTTCTATGGTGCCTTAGGATTCTGAAAATTGTAGGGTCTGAAACTTCACAGAAACAAAGTTACAATGAAAATTCCAAGATGGATCTTTTAAAATTGATTTCAGGATTAGTCCCAAGCATTGTCTTCCATGTCCTATTTCTCCAAAATTATAGAGAAAAAAAAATTGAAATTGTTACCACCTATACTATGGCATTTCACCTTAGCCTCCACAAAATGCATTGTCTAAAACTTCCTATAAGAATAGTTATAACAAAAATTATAAGGTGACTCGTTTAAAATTGATTTTAGGATGACTCTCAAACCCTATATTCCATAGGATATATCTATGAAATTGTAAGGAACCAAAACTTCAATTTTTTACCACTTATACTTTGATATGTCACCTCAATCTCCTCAAAATTTCATGGTCTATAACATCCCCAAAAAAATATATAGAGAAAATTACAATGTGTCTCAATTGGAGGAGCGAAACCCTAGGATCGTGAGATCTGATACCAAATGTTATGATTCAACGCCTTGAGAATGATAAAAAATCAATGAATAATAATCCATTTCGAGGGGAAAACCTCCTTTTGCAATATATTCAATGTACAAGATCATATGTGGTGATCCTAAGACTAGGTTTCCTTGGTGTGTTTGTGTGTGTGTGTGTACAATTAAAATGAAAGAGGGTAATGAAGGGTTCTATCCTACAAACAAATATAACACTAGAAATGTAATAATTCAATATTTAGGGCCTACTAAGGGATTTGATACATAACATGGGGATTTTTCTAGGGATTAAAGAGGAATGTGTCTAAGGAATCCTAATTTTCTATAGAGAATTCATGTTATTCATAAATTGAGATGGAAAATGACCTGTAACCTAATTAAAAAATATTTTTCAATATGCATAACTCTAAAAACAATTGTTGCATCCAAATTTTTGCAAAATCAAAGAAATCAAATTGGGTTCCTATATGAAGACTTGAGATATGGTGTATGAACAAAGATATTACAGTCATGAGGATGAGATAACAGGTCTACATATCATCCTGAGAAATGAAAATATCAAGTCCAATGGGAATAGAATCAAAGTAGAGCCCGTGGACCTGGTTGAAACTATGAGAAGATTACAAAAGGAAGTGCATAGCTATAGATAAGACACTGAAAGAATGTTGATAGCTTAGGAAGAGCTACTACCGAGTCTGAATATGTTTCAAAAACAAGTCAATAATTATTCTAACACAAAGAAAGCAGCGAGTGCAAGAAAAGTAGAAGCATGTATGTGGTGGGATAAGCTAAAGTAGTTTAAGCACATTGATGAAGACAATCTCATGGAGGAAGTGTAAAACATATTTCCAGCAGAAATACTTGTCAACACAATAGTATGACAAGAAGATGCAAGAGTCCTTTGCACTAAATCTTGAAATCATGGCCATGGATGAGTATGAGAGGAATTTCTTCGAAATTATGAGGTATGTGGACTTCATCAAGGATGAGAAGGTAGAAATTCATAGGTTGTTAAGAGGAATTTCATCCTTCTATAGGATAAAATTCTGTTTGATGAGCCCAAGAATTTGGAAGAATCCATAAGAACAACTAAGTATTTGTATGAGAAGAACAAAGGAAGGTCATATTTCCAAAATCCTTGGGATGATAATACGAAAGGAAATATGGATCAGAGGAAGAAAGGATTCAAGATACCTTTCATCAGGAACAAATATCAGTCATATGAACAAAGGAAGCTAACTCAAGGTGAATAGAAAATGATAGAATCCTTGGGAAAAATGGAAAAGAAAACATCCCATAAATTGTTTTGGGATGTGAAGGAGACCACATGTATACAGTTTATCCTCACTGGGGAGATAATATGAATATTATGCATAAAATCAATAAGGAGGATATAGTGGAGGAAATGAGAAGAAGCATGCCAAGGATTTATGCATCCTTGGACAATAGACAAGTAGACTATCAATCCCACATGATTGAGGTAGAAGGTAAGAATGGTAATCATCCCATAACTATTTTGATTGATTCTGGATCTATTCATAGATATAGATCGAAATTTGGTTCAAAATAATTGAAAAAATGTAAGCATGAAAAGTCTTGGTTAGTTCAGATAGCTACTGGAACCAAGAGAAGAATCAATGAGCTTGTTAAATATTACCCAATAAACATGAATGGAGTCAACACTAAGGCATATTTGAACATCATACAACTTGGGTCCTATGCATGCTTGATTGGTATGGGTTGGCTAGAAAAGTATCGTGTTGTCTTAGATTGTTACAACAAGGATTTCACATGCCTTTATGAGAAAGGGAATTCAAGGATGGTTCAAGGTATTCCAAGGCCTATATCCATTAGAGAGATTTCAAAATTGTAGTTGAAAAGAAGTTTTAGAAAATGGTGTTGAATATATGCATCCATATGGAAGATACAACAAAGGACAAGGATCCAAGTCTTTAATATTATATATTCTTAAAGAAATATAAATATATTTTGGGGGAATTTCTAGGATTTCCACCAAATAGATACATTGATTTATCCATTGAATTAATTCATGGAGCTTCCCCAATGTCCAAAACTCCCTACAAAATGAGCACACCAGAAATAAAGGAACTGCAAATGTAACTAGAAGAGTTGTTGAAGAAGGTTTACATAAGCCCAAGTGTTTCTCATTGGGGTGCCCGGTTCCTTTTTGTAAAGAAAAAACATGGCACTCTAAGGTTTTATATTGACTTCAAATAATTGAAGAAGGTTGCAGTCAAGAACAAGTGTCCTTTTCCAATTATCGATGACCTTTTGTTAGGATATTTAGACACTTAGTAGTTAGTTAAGTTCTACTTGGTATAATGTGTCATTAGGTAAAAGTGTGTTTCTTTAGTATGTATTAGTATGCATATGTAGTTAATAAATTCAATGGTTATGATATGTTCTTGACATAGAGTGATTAGACAGTTCATATTCTCCTCGATCTTAATGACTACATTGATCTGTGGATTAACACCCGATTGGTCCATGATCTCTATTTAAAGAGCATGGAGGGTCATTTTCTAATGATTGATTGTGAGAAACTCTCTTGTAAAATCTCTCTATAGTATTTTTCTTTTGCATTGATAAACTGCTCCATGTGGCCGCATTGGCTAGGGTCATGGATGTTTCCCCATAGGGGTTTTACGACGTCAAAACAATAGTGTGCTACTGTTTGATCTAGTTGTGTGAGTGGTTACTGAAGGTGTTTTTCCTCTATTGGAATACTTGTGTTGTCGAACATGGTATCAGAGCCTATTTTAAGACTCGCTCCCATTGTAGATCGAGATTGTGAAGCCGAGTTGCCTCATCTCCGTTTTCTTCCATTTCCATACAATTCTGGGCTAAGAGGATTTTCCCATTATGTACGAAGTGATAATTTCAGTCAAGAAATTTTTCATTTCACTCAAAAAGGTTTTCGTTTGTCCAATATATGACCATTTCAGTCAGATCTGGAGGTATAAAGCCTAAATATGCCCTTTTTAAATTTTTGCAGAGTATTATTTTGGTTTTGATTTTAGTTTATACTGTTTATTTATTTATTTCAGGTTTTTACTCTTTTAATCTATGTATACTCTTTGACCCACACCCTGTGCGATCTCAGAAAATAAGAAAAAGATAGCAAAATTTGCATTTTTCGGGTAAGATAACCGAGATGTAACCCTTGTTGTCATCGAGAAGCGATTTTTTTTCTTGTGTGAAAAACGTTTTTTATGAGCCTACTCTCCAAGGTCATCTTGAACAACAACAACAACAACAACAATCCTTCTGTTAAAAAATACAATATGTTTTGCTAGCTCACTTGGTTAAAAGTTTCCTTATTAAGTAATAGGTCTTGAGTTCAATCTCTCTTTTGGTTATTTCTTTTTGAAAAAGTTCATGCTCCCTTGTCAAGTATGTTTCACTCCAAGTATAAAAGGGAATCACTATAAGTAGCTTCACTATTTTATTTTAGATTTATTTATTTTGCATGAAACCTTCTTTTATAAAGTAACTTCATTGTAAAAGTGATCCCCACTTCTTTTTATGAAAGTGGAAAGAAACTTATTTGTAAAAATGATGTTATTTGGAGGGGTATCACCACCACGTGGTTCTTTGGTTACCATTTATGTATTTTTTTAAAAGGGCATAAATTTCACATATGAAGTCCATTTTCAACATTTTTTTTTAAACTGCCAATTTTTTCGAGATCTTTGCATCGAAATCATCAGTTTCAATTTTTAAATTCATATTATTTTCATATTTAATATGGATTTTTCCAGTGATCGTTTTCTTACCAACACCAACTACTTCCAATGGAAATCCCATATGGAGAATTTATTAAGAAGTAAAGGCTTGTACCAGATTACCTTGGGAAAGGAAAAATAACCCCCTGATGATGTTAAGAAATTAAAATGGGATAATAAGAGTGACGAATCACATGGACTGATCGAAATTTCCATCTCTCCTGATTTAAGGTTCCACCTTCAAGAAATTGATGACCCCGATGAAGCTTGGGAAAAAATTGAATCTATGTTTGGTAAACACAATATTATTCGAGCACATCAGTTAGAAAATCAAATACTGACTTTAAGTCCAATTGATTTTTCTTGCGTTGAAGACTATCTATCTAAGTTTAAAACACTCATAATTTTATGTGAAGAATGTTAGATAAAGATGGAGGAAGAGCGTTGCATCTAAATTATTATTTCTAAGCTAGGTAGTGCATATTCTGTGTTTGTATCTACCTTTTACACCATTAGAGAGGATCTAGGGAAAGATTATCAAAAGTCCACTCTTGAGTCCTTTTGTGTTGCTTTGATTAGAAAGAAAGATAAGAATGTACAACTTGGAGTGATCAACATTGTAGGTGCCTCCAACAAAGCCTTAGTAGCTCAGTAGAAAGATAAGCCCAAGAATCCCAAGAAGAAAAATACACACCACAACAACAATAAAAACAAGGGTCCCAAACCCACTCATAAAACTTCAACTCCTAATAGTGACAAAGGAGAAAAATATAAAAATAAGAAGACTGACAAACATTGCAACTTTTGTGGGAAATATGGTCATGATGAGTCTAAAGTTTTTAATAAGATGGTAGCTTTAGAAGCATTGATGAAGAATAAAAACATAAGTATTGATTCTACTACTTCTTCTTCTTCTCATGGACATGCACTTTCTGCTTCTAGTTTCTCCTTCAATGCAACTTCTACTTCTTCTTCTGATGAGTGGCTTATTGATTATAGAGCATATTATCATATGGATAAGGATAAAACCATATTTTTTGCTCTAAATGAATGTAACACCAAGAAAATATTTTTTGCTGATGATAGATCTCTTAGTGTTGTAGGATCCAGAACAATTCAAGTAGATAATGGTCATTTCAATGATGTATTATTTGTTCCAAGTCTTTCTTGTAATCTTCTATCAGTATATCAAATCACTCATTCATGTGAAGGTAAAACCGTAGAGTTTTCACCTCACCAAGTTGTAATCAAGGATCTAAAATATCTTAAGCATGTTCTTACAACTGGAATTGTTGATGATATTACCAGGTTGTACAAGTTTGGAAACTTTGGGTCATCATATTTTCCATCACTTTTTGTTGATCATAGTGATGACTTGAGAAAAATTTGACATGAGTATTTTGGTCATCTAAAATATCACTCATTGCAAAAACTATGTAATCAATAGATGGTGGCTAGTCTTCCTCTTGTTTCATGTATAGATGGTGTTTGTGCCAATTGTGTTCTAGACAAACATCACTTTTTTTACAAACGTTCCTCTTGGCATGCCTTGGTACCTTTGCATCTTGTTTACGGTGACTTGTGTGGTCCACTTTATTCTCCTTCTCTTTCTGGGTGAAAGTATTTCCTAAATTTCATTGATGACTTTTATAGACATACTTGGGTTTACTTCTTAAAACCTAAGAGTGAAGTTTTTGACAAGTTTTTGGCCCACAAGGCCCTTGTATAAAATAAATATAAACATCACATTCAAAGGTTAATAACATATAATGGAAATATGTTAACAATAATTTTACAAGTTACTGCACTACATAGGGCATCCAAATGCAACACACTGTTCCATATACACCACAACAAAATGATGTTGTTGAGATAAAAAACCGCACATTAAAAGAAATGGCTAATTGTATGATCCAATCTAAGGGATTAAGTCTTAAGTATTGGGAGGAAGCCATCAACTGTGCAAATTACATAGTAAATCACACTCCCACAAAGGCTATTAAAAGTATAGTTCATCAGAAAAATATTGGACTAAAATTAAACCAGATTTAAGTCACTTTTGTGTATTTGGAAGTATAGCATGGGCTCACATTCTTGATGAGAAAAGGAAATCATTGCAACCTAAAAGTGAGAAGTGTATATTTGTTGGTTATTCTAAAGATGTAAAGGGCTATATATTTCTTCAACCACATTGTAATGAAATTATTATTAGAAGAGATGTTAAATTTGATGAAAATCTCTTGGCCTGCAAGCCTAATTTGACGATTGTGGATTATTCGGCTTGCGAGCCATCTTCGATGTTTGTGAATTATTTTTTTCCTATTATGCTTTATTCCTTAGATGATGAAAATGAGGTTGAAAATCCACTCCGAATACTCACCTTCCTCCTGATGAGTCCTTCGAGCTTGAACTAGCACCAACTCCACCACTTCTGAGATGGGTCCATTCAACATGAGAAGCAGTTTGTGATCTTGTCGATGATGCTTCAGATCAGTGTTGGACATGTTCATAGTTCCAGTGAGCCTCTTCTCTTTTGGCTCAAGTTTCAAAGAATCATGATTCAAATAAATTTTCATAAGCTTTAGGTGATCCAGGTGGATAGTTGTGGCCACCTACCTTTTCCAACTGACTCAAAACAATTTTCTGGCAATTTTGGAAATTTACTATTTTTAGTAGTTTTTAACTTATGGGGCTAGTTTGAGGTCTTAAATGACGGTTTTTTCATGATTGGGAACCTAAAATAAAGTTGAGGAATACGATTGGTCCCCCTAAATTAATCTCCTTTTCAATACCTTTCCAACTAGCTATTGTGCACCCTAAACAAAGATCGTATGCAAAATTTACGACCCCGAGAAGTTAATGTACTAACTTACCCCAACGGGGCCCACATGAATTTTGGTTCTTCATTGTACTCATATTATTGAGAATGAGAGTAGTTTTCACATATCTTCTTATAGATAAGCTACCACCATTCTAGAAAGCTTGTTTTCAGATTTCATTTTACAGTTTTCAACATATTTATTATTTAATAGAAGTCAATTTTTACTGTATATTTGTTATTGTTCAATGTGTCTCTGTGTTAAAATTATAAATATGTGGTTTCATTTCCTTCCTCTCATAAAAACAGATCAGTGGCATTAGAGTGGTATTCTCCTTGTCATTTTTTAATGCATGTCCTCGACGCGGTTAGGGTATAGAGAGTTGGGTCTCGAGCTTGTTTCTATTGAGGAAAAATACTCTCGCATGCCCAAGAAACCACCCATGGTAGGAGAAAATAAATAGGATGGGACTTGATATCATTTCAAAATGTTGATCGAGGAATCCCTTGAGCCACAGGGGAACGAGATGATGACAACTTCATGTAAATCCTTTGACGAATGCCAAAAAGCGATGCATCCACCTCAAGCGGAAGTGCCACCCCCTTCAAGGTACAGATAAATTTTGATATTCCTATATTTGAAGGTCAAATAGATGCATATGTCATAGATAAATGGTTAAACATTCTAGAAGGGTATTTTTCTATCCACAACTTTTTCGATAGAGAAAAGATTATATTTGCGCTCCTCAAGGCCATCCCCCATGTCAAATATTGGTGGGAGACTTTCTATGAGAGAAATGAAACAGAAGGATCCACATTATTTACAGTTGCACCCACTTGGGATTCCTTCAGGGATGATATTAATGAAAAATACTACCCTGTTGGAAGTTATGATGATTTGTATACAAGATGGACCACACTGCAGCACAAAAGAGACCAAACAATCCTAGAGTTCACCAATGTCTTCCATAACTTGGGAACCAAGATGGGTATCAAATGTTCTGATTGAAATCTAGTGCTTAAGTACTATGATGATCTGCATAGATACATCTATACATAAATGGAGTTTTTGACATCTCGTCCTTGGGTGTGGCTTATCGATATGTCATCAAAATTTAGCAGAAGCTTAAACAAAAGACGTGACATTTTGGGTCTAGAAACCCCTCACAGAAGAATTAGGGAAAGGGAAGACCTAACCTGTAAAACAAAGGATAGAGAAAATATGGGAAACCTCATGAAAATCAGTCTAAGCCTCAAGAAAAGAAGGACAATGGGAAGACAAAGAAAGATACTGGGAATTGGTGTGAATTCCATAAGATCCTCTGGCATAACACTACTGATTGCCAGTCAAAACAATCATTAGTGGTTGAAGTAAAATCCTTTGAATCAGATGTGAGTTCCGAATCCAAGTCAGAACCAGAGAAGGGGAGACAGATTATTGACACAAAAACTAATGTGACTATTTCTACCAACAAGATCCATCCTGGTGAACCTGATGAGCTAGAGGAAGTTGAGTGCCTCTTTCATTCATAGATGTGGGTGAAAGACACTCCATTGCCCTTCATCATTGATAGAAATATCCAAAAGAACCTCATCTCAACAGAGGGTTTCCTTGTCTAGCCTTTCTAACAATGCCACACCCACAACCCTACACCATCGGATGGCTCCGTCAAGGAAGCAATCTTCGCGTCAACCAACAATGTCACTTGTCATACAACATCAAGCCATTCAAAGATGAGGTATTGTGTGATGTTTCTCCCCTTGAATTTTGTTATGTTATTTTGGGCCAACCTTATTTATGGAAATGTCATATTGTATATTATTCTAGGCCTCACAATGATATTATTACTTTCAACAATAAATTGTACAGGATACTTGAGGTAGTCCCATCTAGTGTTATTTCCTTGATCTCTGCCAAGCAATTCAGAAAGGTCATTTCTCGGACCAGGAATTTTGTATTCTTCACGATTCAATCTTAGAGTGAGAGAAAGGTTTCATCCACATCCATCTCCTCCTCGATCAACCTATCCATGCAACAAAATAAATTGGATAAGGTTGTCGAAGAATACAAAGACATATTCTCATCACCTACTAGAGTACCTCTTCACTGTCAAGTCAAGCATCCGATTTATCTGACTGTCGATGTACCACTACCAAATGGGCCAGTCTATCATCACTCTTTTCTAGAAAATGAGGATATCAAGCATCAGATCCAAGAAATAATCCACAAGGGGCACATTTGACCCAACTCATCACCTTGTGGAAGCCCAATCGTGTTGGTGCAGAAGCAAGATGGGACCCGATGACTCTGCATTGATTACTGGGCCCTAAAAAAAATCATAGTCATGAAATGGTACCTGATTCCTAGAATCGACGATATCCTTGATCAACTCAAGGGGACCAAATAATTTAGTTAGATTGATCTGAAGTCTAGATACCATCAGGTCCCAATAGAATATATAGATGTATGGAAAATTTCATTCAATTCAAAATCAAGTATTTTTGAATGGATGGTCATGCCCTTTGTTTGATGAATTCCCCAAATTTTTTCATGAGGTTGATGGACAATATCATGAGACCTTTCACTAATTATTTTATGGTGGTGTGTCTAGATGACATCCTCATTTACAACAAGACTTGGAAAGAACACTTGAAACATATTCAATAGGTTCTGCACACCTTGCAACAACACAAGCTCTATGCCAACTTGGAAAAATGCTCCTTCGAGATGGACATGGTCGAGTACCTAGTATACATTGTTGATGCGCATGGTGTACAGGTTGATCTAGCTAATATTTAAGTCACCCGTGACTGGCCAACCCCAACCACGCTCACTGAGCTTCAGATATTCTTAGGACTTACCAATTTCTATCACAGTTTCATGTTGGGATTCTCCCATATTTCATGGGCCCTTAGTCAAATAACTAGAGGTGGTGGTAAGGAAAAATTTGTGTGGGGCCTGTCCCAACATAAAACGTTCAATGATATGAAGTAGAACTTATGTTCAAAACCATTTCTCTCATTACTTGACCTGCAAAAACCCTTTGAGATCAAGATAGATGCTTCAAACTATGTTGTGGGCATAGTCCTCACTCAACATGGCCACCCTGTGGCCTATCATAGGGAGACACTATCAGATGTTGTTCGTAAGTACCCTAATTACGACAAAGAAATGTACTCCATTATGTAAGCCTGCCACCAGTGGAGGCATTACATTCTCGTAAAGGAGAAAATTATCCACACTGATCATAAGCCACTATAGTTCATGCAGACACAAGGAAAATTGCATAATGACCACCATCACAAGTGGTCCACATATTTGTAGCAGTTCCACCTCAACATCAAGTATAAAATAGGAAGTACCAACTGAGTCACTGATTTCCTCAACCGACCTCCACTCACGACACTCACCACATTGTTAATATCTTTCGACCATGATACCTATGGATGGCCCCACCTCTATGAGATGGATCCTGACTTCACCAACACCTACCATATGTTCTAAGCCAACACAACTGTCAATAATTTTCATATTCAAGACAGAATGTTATGCCATCTAGGCCATCTTTTCATTCCATCAAGAGAGTGAGCAAAGATGATTTTGGAATCCCACTACAGTAGGGTGGCTAGACACTTCAGTGTGGAAAATAAAGTGGTAGTTGTAATATCCCTCGGCCGAACCCAAATGCAAATATAATCCAAGTATATTTAAGCTAGTGAGTTGTTTAGACATCATTTTTGTAATACACCTTTCATGGCATGGTGCATGCATATATTGCACAATAAAAGGATGAAATGTGCACATTTCTGAATAATGTGCAAAGTAACTAAGGTGTGCACAACCTTGAAGACAGAGGATACAACACGCAGTAACTAAAGAGCATGCAACCTTGAGGTCAGCAGATACCGTGCGCAGTAACTGTTTGTGCATGCAATATTGAGGTCAACGAACCTTTGTGTATATAATATTCATTATAGGATGGTGAGCTAGTATTATAAGTTGAAATTCTTATGTCTTGGAATTAGGCCAGCACATCTAGATGTTAAAGGCTAGAGCGTCTATTTTGTATATATCTCATGATTAATATAAAAATGCATCGTTGCACGCACACCGACCATGATAAAAGAGAAGGGGGACTAGATTCCACCAAATAGGGAAAGGGAGGGCCTAAAGTTAAGAACATGGCTAATCTAGAGAGATTGAAGATGAAAAGAAATATTATATTAATATTTCTTAAAAACATAAAGTACGGATAATTAATTTATCCTAAGTCCTAAAGTAGGGGACACGTGTACCAGAGTAGCTTCCAACATGACAAGTGTCAAGTTGGAAACATGCATACTTATTGTCGAGACTTAGTTCCTTTGGTGGGGAATCAACCATTGTGAAAGGGGAATCTTACCATTTTTTTCTTGGACAAGAGAACCAGTACCCACAATACATTCTGCTAGTCCTTGAGCTACCTCGTATCTTCCTACCACCATACCTAGACTAGATTGATATCCATTCCTGTTGGTGTACCTGTCATCTTGTGAGAGGGATTGAAGAGGCGAGTTGTTAGGCCCATGAACAATTCTTTGAGTGAGGGAATTGCTGAGGATCGATTTCCTGAAGGTGATAAACTGTGGCTACAACACTTTGAGACTTCCGGTTCGTCTTGTTACTGAAGCCCTGGAAGGGAAATGGGGTAACTGAAGGACTGTTGAGCAAAGAAGGGGCATACTTCCTTGAGTGGGACAGGCATATGGGGAAGGATAGGTTTTAGGCTGTGGTTGAGTGAACACCTGAGAGGAATACACAATTGCATTGAAGTATTATTTAAAATGAGTCAAGTGAATGAGATGAATTCAGGGTTTTATTCAAACAGTTGAAAGTGAAATATAAGTTACAAGAAGACACATACTATTAAAGGAAACAAGATTTGTAACATCATCAGTGGAATCTTGTCTTAATCAATACAAAATCCTCTTTTGCGCTTATATATTCATTCAAATTTCAAAATTACAAAAGGGGATGATTCAAAATAACAGTGGCCCTATTCAAAGAGACCGTACAAGAATAGGTCTATCATCTCCGGAGCTTCCTTACCTCTGCTATCATTTGTCCAAAAAATGTTGAAATATACTCAATTGTATTAAGGGCTCATTTCAGCTTAGCTAGCTCCTCCTTTAAATAATCTAACCAGACCGGTTGATTCTTTCCAACACTCTCAGCCACTTCGGTGACGAGTTATTTCTTCTGTCACTTACTTCATTTCTTCTTAGCAGCTGGTCTGTTGATAACTAGATCCCTCATGATTGGATTCAACCTGATTTCCAATCTCGAATCAGTAACAGGTACTGTGTGAAATTTAGTCGCCAGTATCTGCACGACTACCTTTTCCTTCATACTCGCAAAAAAATTTAGCATGTTGCCTGAATAACCAGTCTCATTGGATTTAACTGGGTCCATATACGTCAATTTTTTGGACACCGAAATACATTTGCAGAGATGAGAAGTTTGAACTATTTTGGAGACTACTCACTGAAGGATAAGATGATGCTTCCATACCTGAGAGTTGGTGATTATAGAACCTCTATCATGAATCCCTGACAGACTCATGCATAAGTGCAATGGGTTACCATGCTTGGCTAATCCAATTAAAATGATTAAAATTTTTGAGTTCATTACATGACGGTGTTCACCTAAATCAAATGGCTGTGATGTGCGAGTGAATGATATAGAGTGATCCGACTAACTGTCACCCATCCCACGATGGTGGATTTGACATATTGAAGCACATGACATCAGAATTTATGCAAAAGTGGTTTTGACAAACCACCTTGCACCTAATGTATCTCTGTGTGATGATATAGTGCTTGCTAAGTTCTCAAAACTTGGTCCGTGTCTGAGAATTGTCATGGTGGCAACACCAAGAAATCAAAAAACATAATTCTGATATAATTATTGAGTTGAAATAGTTCATATTTCTCGTGGATTGTTGATTTAGTTAAAACTAATAATTTTTAATGGTTGCACATTTTGAAGAACTAACAACAACTAGATCAGATCAGATCAAGTACCGATTCCATAGGAATGGAAGAGACACAAGGAAACTATAGTCAACAAGATGAGAGTAGAGGGATGAATGTCCATTTGGACATTGAAGGAACAAACTCCAATGTACATGGAGAGGAAAGGGATGAAAACCTGAATATGGTAGAGGCTATTAAAAATTTGCAAAAGGATGTCCAAAGACATAAAGTTGATAAAGAAAGGCTTATGAGAGCTAAAGAGCATCATAATGAATTCAACATGAAGTCATTTTAAAGTCTGAATAGAATAGGAAATAAATTGGAAAAAGAAAGTGACTCAAGAAAATATGGAAGTCACAAACCTTCAGATGAGAAAAAGAGATCAAGACATGTCAGCAGGCACCACCATCACTCCCGAAAGCATTCCAAGAAAAGAGAAGGTAGCAACACAAGTCCATCCCCTGTCAGACAACATAAGATGTCTGGGGTGGATGAGCTACGAGGAGAAATGAACAAAACCAAACCTCTTACATTTGATGGTGAGCATAAGAAGGATAAGATGAAGAAACATGGTTGCTGGGCATGAGGAAGTATTTTCAATTACAATTATTCTTCCCATGAAGAGGCACTACTACATATGGGTGGATTATTCCATGAAAAATTTCAACGCTTCAACTAGTTTCATATTTTTTTTAAATAGGGCAGAATTTTCGTCGACATTGCCACGAAAGTTCGTCGTAATATCGAAGAAAATCTTATTTAAATCTAGTCGAGATTTTTGTTGCTATAGCGACTAGCTTTCGTGGCAATAGCGACGCAAATTTTTCCTATCTCATTGGTCGGTGTTAACGGCTAGTTGACTATTTTATCTATATATGTGTGACTTTAAGAGACTTTGTGACACAATTGCTATAGTTGTGACACTGTTCTTGGCTTTCATTTGAGCTATTTTGTTTTTCTGTCACCCACCGGTTGAACAAATCTAATTCTTGATCTACATAGCTCGGATTTTGAACTTGCAAGGTTAGTATGTTATTTTTTATTGATGTACTCATTTAACTTATAAAATTTTTTTCAAATGTCCAAATTTCATTTAGATTATTTTTTCCTTGATAATATATTATAATATGTGTAGTACCATATTTCATGTCCTTGGTTTTTGGATCTAGTTAGTATATTCTATGGAAAAGAGTATGTGGATTCCATAATATTCTAGGTTTATGGAATCTACATACCCTTTTCCCTTCAATTGTAGCTATAATCTCTCTCTCTTTTCATTGATAAAGATATGGAAGTGCTCTTGAAACTCAACCCTAATCAGTGAAATGATAGTAATTGATTGTCATTTTCTTCTCTCTTTTAATTTTTAAGACTTGACAAAAAAACACCAACAAATCTTGATTGAAGCGGGGACTAATAAGATACATAAAACTAACCCTAAACTTATGTTAGGTATATATGTCGTTATTATATAAAGAAGACATTTGTACACATATGACCTTATTATAAAGATGTTATCTATGTCGTCATGATGTTGATCCTCTACACATATGATAACCTTATTATAAAGATGTAGGTCACTGCAAATAAACATATCATAATCGAAAGGAGTAGCCAAAATATAAAAAATTGACAACTTAATGTTTGGTATGGTGTAGGTAAGAAAATAACTTGTTAGGATAAGGATTTGTCACAATGAACGAAAATGGCAGGAAGCTTGCTCGGTTAAGAGTGGCATTAGAGGCAAGGGGCGATGGAAAATGTTATTTCCCTTGCTATGATTGCAGAGGCTTGCAAAATAGAAGACTTTTAATAACAATAGCCCACAAACATTGTAGGAAGAAGGGGCACGTTGAAGGGGGTTATGAATATTGTCCCTTGGTAAGAGGATTCAATATTTAATGTATTCTCTGTAATAATCAGTATGTCATGAATTTTAGTAATTATATTTCTTATCAGGATTTTTATATTTTCTATACACAGTAAATTTTCTATGTTGTTTTTAAATATATA
>ML842712.1:0-16237 GCA_009831015.1 Picea engelmannii
AAAGTTGTACTAAGGATTACAAAGGTGTAATATAGTTGTTAACACTACCCCTCTCCCCCATTTTTTTAAATGGTTCTAGATTAATGGAATATTACCTATTGTACAAGCAATAGGTTGGTGCTTCAATTCCTTCGTGCTATGCTATAAATTAAAAAATAATATTGTAGTCTATTTTTAAGAAAATAATATGTATCTTATTTGTAAGCCATTTGTTTTTGTAAATTGTTTTATATAGTCTCCCTATAGAGACAAAATCCATATTGTCTATGGATAGACAAAAATATTTCCATTATGTATCGTCTCTAGAGACACTTGTTTAATCTCTAGCAAGATACCAACATAGAGGTAATATCAGATACAATACACAATTTGTTTTTATATCATGTTAAAACTATTTGGTTATTTATTGTCTCAAATATCGTCTCAACACCCCTCCCCACCCCCCATGTAGTAGTGATGGTTAAAAAACCAAAGAGATTAAGTGAGGAATTATATGATGGTAACTTGGTTATATAGTCTTTTGAGTTTTTCCCCTCATTTCTTGGCACTGTCCCCAAGGAAATCCTTTCACCTTAAGCTATGTTGATAAAGTTTTGATTTGTTATAGGAGATTTACACAATGGGTTGGGTTATTTTTTTTCATCAGACCAGTTGGGTTTATTTTTATATTATAGCCTAGACTAGGGAAAATTTTATGGGCTAAATTTCTCCCATGGACAAATTTTCCATTCTTTCCCCTAAAATAATATTCACCAATTTCTATTTTTTCTAAAAATGTTTCGCACAAATTCTATAGAATAAAAATATTTTATCTTAGAAGTAGCCCAAAGTTTATAGAAACCATATAAAATCCTTAGCATTTTGAAGATTTTTACAAAAATATCGCCAAATTTTTTATAGTTTGCATATTAAGGACTAGTAAGATTCAATAAGGTTTCTACATTTTGAGATAAATTTCCATCCTTAAAATCATCCCTGGCCTAGATACTTTTCCATCTATTATTTTAACTTCGACTAGATTCTAATGATCTCGATTAATGGTAGTGGTTGTGCCAAAAGGGGCATCTCTTTTTCATTTTGATGTCCCATCCATTTGTGGAACTCTCTTTCCCTTGCCTATAATTGATTCATAGAAGGCCTTTTAGGGCATGTATTTCATGTGTTTGCATTGATTCCGAGTTTATTAGAAAATGAATTGATATGTGATGGATGAAGGAATGATTTTTTAATGATATTTTTGTCTCTTATTTCTTAATCATGGTAAGTTTAACAATTAAAATGGTGATGGTTATCAAAGATAGATCTAAATAGTGCTTCATAATCCCAAACAATGTATTTTATGATGATATATTGCAATAAAGTTACCTTAACTGACCTATTGTAGGTAGAGGTTTGGGACAACTAAACCTTAATTATGTTGCCAGCTTGGGATGTAAATAAATTTTTCAATTATGATTGCAATGATCAAATTGTTATCATTCTAATGTGGACAATAATGGGCTTACATAATTTTGGTGATTTTGTTATGAAGTTGAATGATGGAACTCATGTGGATAGATAGAAAACTTTGTGATAGATCCTCTAGTTAATGGTTGTATTTTTATCATGTTAATGATGATTTAAATATTTAATTAATTATCATTTTATTGTGTATGATATCTACAAGTAATAATAGGAAATTGTGATGGTAGGAAGATTCACTAGTTTTCATTTCATTGCTCAAGGAAAATTAACCTTACTCTATAATTTTTTGGGTCATTATATTATTTGTAGTGAAAACATAGTCAATCGATTGACTAGACAAGGTGGATCTACTATGTGAATAATCAATTGGATGGTCAAGTCAAGTTGATGTTCTAGATAAGTCTGAGGTTAGGTCAACAGTTTGAGTCGGCTGGAGGTCAACACAAGGTTTAAAATAGTTTTATTGAAAAGATGACTAATATTCAATTGGAAGACAAACTAAAGGTTGACTGTAACATAATCCCGAGATTCACGGGATTACAACCAATCATCTTCATGTTTCTCTAATGATTTTTGGGAGCCATGAATTAGGTTTTTATGCTATAAATACTATACATATGGCGTGATGTAATACTATAGTTCAAGTTATTTTTAATGAGATAAATCTCAAATATGAGGGGTATGTAATGGTCATGAGGATGTGAGTCAAATTCGTTAGAGAGTTGTTCTTGTATTATAGCAAGAGAGTATGATGATGATTGTGTCTTAGGTGTAGACCAAGATTAGTTATGTAACTCTTTATTCAATGAATGCATAAGATAACTAAGGAGAAGGAGTCACTCAAGCATCATTGGTTTCTCGGTTAAGGGTTTCTAGGGTAAAACTTTGTGTATTGTGTGTGTTTGTCATTGTTGTTTTATAGTTTAATTATGTATTCTCTTTCCTGGTTTGTTTAGTGTTTCTTTACATGTGGTATCTGAGATTTGGTATAGCTCATTTAGTTGATCTGCTACATTTTCTACCAAATCAAGATTGAGAAGACCTTGGATATATGCTAAACCCTAGGTCTATCGGGAGTTGTAAGGAAACAATCTTAAATATGTTCTTAAAATAATGACAGGTATTTCAAGGATTGAGATTGAGAAATTCAATGGACAAAAGTTTAATTCACGAAAGATTAAAAGGGAATATACCCTTGTAGATCATGGAACAATTATGATGGGTATGTCAAAGGAAGAGTGAGAGGGACTTGACAGAATGAGGAGGAGTACAATCCAGCTATTTCTTGTAGATTTTGTATTGTCGAATGTCTCAAGTGAAGAAAATACAAAGAAATTGTGGGATATGCTCGGAAACTTGTATTAGTCAAAATCCCTAGTAAACAAGTTGTTTCTTCAAAATAAGTTATATCTTATGAGGATGAGCGATTGGAGCTCAGTAATAGAGGACCTAAATGCATTCAATACTACAATAATTAAGTTATTGTCTATGGATATTAAAATAATTGAGGAGGAGAAATGTATAAGTCTATTGTGTTATTTTCCAGATTCATGGAATGGTCTATTCCTAGCTATTGGGAATAATTCAATCATGTTAACGCTTGAATATGAGGTTGCGTTTATTCTTTCAAAGGAAGTGAGATAGAATAAAAAGGAAGGATCAACCAAGGAATATTTTACATTGAGAGACCAATCGATCGACTGAGGAAAAGTAAAATTATCTAGTCAAAAGTCAGAGTCAAAGGGTATATCTAAATATTCATTTCAATCAACAAGAATATGTTTGAAATGAGGTAAAGCTCGACATTAAAAAAGGGAATGAAAATTGAAATAAATTGAGAATATTCAAGGATCTAATGAGAAGCAATTGGTTAAAATAAATACCTATTTAGATAAAGGAGGAGTTATGTATCTAGCATCAACTAGTATACAGTTGGAGCATGAAATTTGGTTGATCGACTTAGGTGCATATTTTCATATGACACCTCACAAGGAATGGTTTTGTGAATATGAGAAATATGAAGAAGGATATGTATTCTTGGGGGATTACTTGATAACCAAAATTATTGGATGAGGTAGAGTCCAAGTGTTGTTATAGGATGGGAGGATCAAAACCCTTCCAGTTATGCTACATATTCAAAGTTTGGCAAGAAATATAATATCTATCAGTAAAATGTGTGATGCGGGTTTGCACACTATATTTTATAAGGATTCATGAAAAATGGTCATGAGAGTGAAGGTTTTAATGAGAGGAGCCTCGATTAGAATCCTGTACAATTTTTTTGGGGCCATTGATTTGACCAGATGACTCAATTATATCTGAGGTCAACTCGACTATGACTCAACTCGACTAGACTTAACTCAACTATGACTGACTCAAATATTCCTCATCTAATCTTCCCAACCATATTATGGAACTAGAGGATGGGAAATATTGGAGAAAAGGGACTTCGAGCTATGCAAAACAAAGGTACGGTCGAAGGTATTCCTTATTGTAATTTTGAAGTTGATTTCTACGAACACTTAATTTATGGAAAACATAATCATGTGAGATTCCCATATGGAGCTACAAGGGAAAAAGGGATTATTGAATTGAAACATATTTATGTGTTTGGGCCTATATCGGTTCAATCACTAGGAGGATATTTTTATTATGTTTCCTTCATAGATGATTTCTATAGGAAAACATGGTTATATTTACTAAGGAAAAAATATGAGGTTTTTCAGTAAGTTCAAAGAGTTTAAATCTCTTGTGGAAAACTAGACAAATAAGAAGATCAAGGTGTTGAGAACTGACAATGGAGGTGAGTTTTGTGGTAACAATTTTGAGCAGTTCTGTAAGAAAAGGGGTATAGCACCCCAAAATACCACACCATACACACCCCAACATAATGGATTTGTAAAAAGAATGAAAAGGACATTAATGGAAAAGGAAAGGAGCATTCTTAGTGGTGCTAGGATGGCATAATAGTTTTGGGTAGAGATAATCGAGACTACATGATATTTGGTAAATAGGTATCCTTCATCAATGATATTTTACATGAATCCACATCATGTATGGTTTGGTAGAAACCTTATCTCTCATATCTCAGAGGTTTTGACTATGATGAATTTGAGCATTTTCCCAAGGAAAAGATGAACAAGATGGACAATAAGGAATTCAAGTGTATCTTCATTGGATACAATGATGGAATGAAATGATATAAGTTGTGGGATTCAGTGTTGAGGAAAATAGTGTATAGTCAAGATGTGGTATTCAAGGAAGTCAGAGGAACTTCCAAGGTTGAGGAAGCTAAAAGAGAGAAAGAACCAAATAAATTAGTGGCTGAGCTAAGGAACGAGGAATTTGATTTAGACGATTTGACTGAATCATATGAAGGGGTGAAATCACCATATCTAGTTTTAAGGAGGTATAAATGAGTAAGGAAACCACTTGAAAGGTATAGTTGACTTGAATTTCATTATGCATTTGTATTATCTACCACTGATGATGATCCTAGTTTGGTTAGGGAGGTAGTTGACTCAACAAAGGGTAAACTTTGGAAGGATGCCATGGTCGAAGAAATGGAAATGTTGCATATGAATGAGACATGGGATTTGGTATAACTACCTAATGAAAGGAAACATGTTGGTAGAAAGTGGGTGTCGAGAATAAATTGGACAAAACATGTCAAGTTGAAAATTTCAAAGCTTGAATGGTAGAAAAAGGGTATTCCTAAGTCAAGGGAGTCGACTTTGATATTTTATCTTCTATTGCAAAATTAACCTCCATTAGAGTATTAATGTCTCTGGATACAACATTTGATCTTGAAATAGAGAAAATGGATTTCAAGACAACATTCCTACATGGGGACCTAGAAGAATAAATCTACATGAAAGAACCTGAAGGATTTGCAATACAGAGAAAGAAAGAGTTGGTGTGCAAACTGAATAGATCCCTTTATGGTATAAAGAAATAAGAAAGCATGTAATACCAAAAGTTCGACAAATACACCCTTATTTTTGTATTTGTGAGAAGTAAGGTTGATCACGGTGTCTATTCCAAGGAAGAAGGTGGTCATTTCATATGTGTGGATTTGTATGTCAATGACATGTTTCTTGTTGGGAACAACATGGATGCAATAAAGGAGGTGAAGATGCAACTATCCTCCAAGTTCAACATGAAGGATCTCAGTGTTGCTAACTTCATTCTAGCAATGGATATCAAGAGAGATCAAGAAATTAGAAAATTATGGTTAAATCAAAGGAAGTACATTGAAACAATCTTGAAATGTTTCAACATGCAATAATGGAAATGGTCAAGGTACCTATCCTTGTAGGGGAAAAAATAATTGTTGAACAGTGTCCAAAGACATAGGAAGAGATAGAGGACATAGCACATGTTCTCTATGCTATTGTTATTGGTAGTCTAATTTATGAAATGGTCTGCACTCTACTAGATCTTGATCATGCAGTGGGAGTATTGAGTAGGTACATGTTGAAACCTGGGAAAGAGAACTAAATTGTTGTCAAAAGGGTGTTTAGATACTTGTGTGACACAATAGAATATGCAATCTTCTAGCAAGAGAAATGTGAAACTAATAGGAAATTAAATTTACATGGCTTTGTTGACTCCCACTGGGCTGATGATCTTGATTGATGGAGGTCAACCAACTGATATGTGTTTAACTTGTTCAATGGAGAAATAAGTTTGATGAGTAAGAGACAGGCGGTAGTAGCTTTTTCAACAATAGAAGTTCAATATATGGAAGCCATCCATGCAAGCAAAGAAGTAGTTTCATTGCATCAATTGTGTTTAGATATTGGGTTTGAACAACGAGCTATGAGGATAAATTGCAAAATTCAGTGTAATACTTTGGGAAAATAGCCTAGCTTATCATTCCAGGACGAAGCATATTGATGTAAAATTCCATTTTGTGAGAGACATGGTGTAAAGCAACAAGGTGCTACTAGAGAATATTGAGACTTTAGATAACATTGTAGACTCTTTGACCAAGTATGTAAGTGTTGTGAATTTCTCTTGGTGTAGAGAGGTAGCGGGAATTTTTTCCCGGGGTCAATGAAAAAAAGTTCAAGTTATTCTATTTTAGCAAAGAAGACAAAAAGTCGAAGAATGTTGGGTTGTTATATTCTTTGTAGTGAAAACACATTCAATCAACTGACTAGTTGAGGTGAATCGAATGGGTAAATAATCGACTAGATGATCAATTCAAGTCAATCGTCGAGATAATTCCAAGTAGGGATGATTTTAAGGATGAAAATTTATTTAAAAATGTAGAAATCTTGGCGAATCTTACTAATCCTTCATATGCCAACTATAAATGATTGGCAATATTTTTGTAAAAATATTCAAATTTCTAAGGATTTTATATAGCTTTTATAAAATTTTGGCGATTTTTAAGGTAAAATAATTTTATCCTATAGAATTTGGGCAAATCATTTTTAAAATAACAAATCTCATTTTTGGAAAAACCATGGAAAATTATCCCATGAGGGAAATTTAGCCCCTAAAATCATCCATGATTCCAAGGTTGGGTTAATAGTTCGAGCTGGCGAGGTTGATAAAATGTTGAAAGGAGTTTGACTGAAAGTTTGACTGATATCCAAATAGAATACCGACTGGAATTCGATTGGTTAGTCAACTGTAACATAATCTTGATATTCGTAGGATTACAACCAATCATATTCATGGATCTGTAACCACTTTTGGGTGCAATGAATTATTGTTTTTCATGTTGTAAATCCTGTAAATATGGCATGATGTAATATCGTAGAAAATGTTTTTTAATGGGACAACTCTTGAATCTGAGGGGCATGTAATGTTCATGAGGATGTAAGATTAACTAGATGGAGAGTTGTTCTTGAATTAGAGAAAGAGAGTATGATGATTATTGTGTATGAAGTGTATACCAAGGTTAATCATGTAACTCTTTATTCAATGAATGAATAAGATAACTAAGGAGCGGGAGTCGCTCAAGCATTGATGGTTTTCTCAATTAAGGGTTTCCAAGGTAAATCTCTCTGTATTGTTTTTGTTTGTCATTGTTTTTTTACTATTTAATTGTGTCTTCTCTTTCCTGGTTGGTTTAATGTTTCTTTACATAAATGAGGTGTAATTATTTTTTATCACATGTCATTTATTCTTCACTTTAAAATTTGTGATATTGATATATGTATATGATCTAAGTTGTTGGCACAGGGGCAGACCCAGGGTTCAATGCTTCAACAACGCACCAACAAAACCCTAACTACTGGCCCTTTCGACAACACCTGCGAAGAAGATGAAGTCTCACCCGAGGTAGAGGCAGGGGGGGTTGTAGGACTCAAGTGTCTACAAACTAGCTGGGACACATATCTATGATCACAATACTTAACAGAGCACTTAGCAGTTAAATTCATTAGATTTTACCTTTGTTCACATCGCAAATTCAAATTACAAGACAACGCGATATTCATCAAGATCAAGCACATCTAATCATCAAGCACATAACCTTACAACAAATCCAACATTCATTCTCATCATAAAGAACTTAAGTATTCATAGATCTATCTATTATAAGAGTGCACTAAGAAAATACAAGAACAATATAGAACAAAGAACAATAACACAGGATATACGTGGTTCACCCCCAGCGTGGGGCTACATCCACCAACTCTTCTTCTTCTTTATTATCTTCTTTCAATCTTCTTACATGCACGGAGCCACAAAACCAACTCTGCATAGGATAGGAGAACTGTGCGCACCTCGCTAGATCATCCTTCCCCAAGTTAGGTCACAACACAAAGCCTTCTTACACAGTATGCACACAAGCTTCTTACAATCACTTGCACTTAGCTCTGCAAGTTCTCAACACATAGTATGCACAAAGAATGCACAACTAATTTCACTTAGCTCACTGGCTTACAACTGACTCCTTCTTACATCACCTAGATACTTATTTATACATTACAAAAGGGGCCTAAACATGGGTAAGATCCATGGGCCAACATCCCATACCCATTACATAAACCCTAAACCCAAAAATCCCACAAAAGGGGGTGAGATCCTGCGATCTCCGCTTCCCCTTGGTGATCTGTCTTCGACTAGCTTGTCGAAGTCCAAAAAGTGGTCAAACACAACCAAGGTACTTCAAAACTTGGTCGAGGGCCAACAGGCCCCCAACACTCACCTGTGACTCATCCCGAGTCACTCTGATCTAGGAAAATCTACTTCGAAGGCCTCGAGCTTGGCTCGAGCTGCCTCAACTTTCTCCTTCGCCATAGCCTCCTACTCAGTGAACTCCTGAATGATTGTCTTGGTGGCAGGTCCTTCCAAGTGTTGTTCCAATGTGGTGACCATTTGTTCCATCTGTGCTCCTTGTCCCTCGATCTCCTCAAAAAGTGTGCAGGCTTCATCTTGTACCAGATGGATTCTCTGGGTCACTTCCATGACTTTACTCTGGATGCCATGGACCTGCTACTGAACTGTTCTTTGTTCTTGTGACCTTTTCATCTTCTCAACTGTTGAAAGTAGTTTCAGCTGCGCTTGCACTGTTGATGATTGTTTCTTTACCTCTTGAAGTTGTGCTTTTAATGCTCTTAGTTCTGGGTCCTCTGCGAGGAACTCAGAGGTCTACGCACTACAATTTCCGAGTAGCTTACATTCTGAGGAAAAATCCTTGATTCATTCTACTGCACTCCTAACAGTTTCTTCTTTCTCATCTCGCACTTCGTGCAGAGTGCTTGGCACTGCTTGCAATTCCAATTCTGCCACTCTTGCTTGAAGATGCTAAATAGCTTTAGTGAGCTTCTCCACTTGAGTCTCCACTGTGTCTTCTTCTATCTGTGCAAGGCCCAACATAGATCGAAGTGCTCTGGTGACTTCTTCTTTAACTCCAATCTGCTCTGTGATCAACTGTTCTTTTTCCTTCTAGATCTGCACTTTATCCTCTACAAACTTTGCATGGAGGTCATATTTCTCTTGCTGCACAATCTGACATTGCTCTAAGGATTCCTCCTTTTCTTGATTTAATGCCTTTATGGCCTGCTCCTTTTTCTCCTGGACCCAACGAAGGTGAGACTCTATCGAATCTACTAATTTGTGTAGTTGGGAAAGCTCATCTCCTACTTCTATACCTTCTGATGATGAAAATGCAGTAGACACTGCACAACTTGAATAAGGATCTCGTTGTACCCATTTCAGGACTGCCTCGATCCTGTCAAACATTGTCTCATGTTTGGCTTCACTTCGCTGCAAAATGTCCTCTGAGGTGTCTGATACAACTGCGATTATAAGGTCAATATCATCCACTGTGATTACAGTCTGTAATTGAGGATTACTTTCTCTTGATTTATTATGTGTTGATGGTTTCTTCAGGGAAATATTTATTTTCTTGGATGTCTTAGCCTCTATGATGGGATCCTTAGGTGGTGTCACTTCGCCCTGTTCCCATTTTTTTTCTTTCCCTTCATTCTCTTCCTAGTTTACTTCGTCATCTCCTCCTCCTATTGGTGAATCTAGTGTAGTTTCCTTTGATGCATTGTTCATTTCTTGTACTTCTTCCTTCTTTTTCCTTCTACTATTGTTGGGTCCATCATACTCTTCTCAAGTGACTAAATGACTTCTGATGAGGTCGGGGTCAGAGAGTTCTCTCTGTTCAACCAGTACAAGGAACTCTGGAGGGCATTCCTTGGTTATTTCTTCCATGTCCTCCTCTATGAGTTTGTAATAGGACTGGATCTCTTCCTTGTGTTCATCCCCACATGCAGTGATGTAAATTAAATGCCTATTTTCACGAAACTTCACAAGTGGCCTAAAACCGTGCAAAGTATTTGATGTCATGCGAGGGAAATATTTAATGGCCCTCTTCAACTGTAAATAATATGTGTGGAAAACCGCATTGGATTTCCATTGTTTTTCCATGTCGCTCGAATACCAGAGCGTAGTGAACTTCATGGCCAATGGTTTGGACAGATCAATGTCATGGAAGGTCGCTCCTTCTGGCATCTTGCAAGCGATGAAGGTAATGAGAATTAGCAACTAGCTAAAATGAAACTCGTAGCCCTGGTCATGTGCTTCGCAACAATCTGGCTCCAAATGGTTGATGAGGTAGCTCTCCCAGTTCATTTGCATCCCTTCGACGCATTTTCTTTCGATGTCGACAACAAACCCCGTGACCTGCATTGGTTAGTTCTTCCTGATGAGATTACCAGTGATCAACTTGCAAGCTAGGCGCACTGCACCATTTTGGATGGAGGCTACCTTGTATCCCCGCTTCCCCTAATCTACATCGCCATAAGTTTCTTTTATGCGTTGCACTAGGGCATGAACTGTAGCCCTCCCTGGGTAAAAATATTGAGGGTCGGGTCCTTGCATGCTCAATCCGGTGATCCGATGGATCAGCGCCGAATCTATGGTGATGCACCGATCCAACCACAGGTAACCACCATGGTAGCATGACGGGAGAAGTTTAATTCATGCATTAACCTCCTGATGTCTTATGAAGTGTTGATCTTGTGATGTCCATGGTCCACGACTAGGGGAGTATCTTCGACTTCTTCCCCATTGTCTTTGTCAAATACTTGTGTGGTGCGAGAATTCCATAGTTATTGCGGTCTCCTAAGTTGAAGTCACTAATCTTTAGCATCATAATCTGTCCTAATTGCAGTCCAACTGCACATATTCCCTTCGGGAGGTACGCAGTGATCAATGTATAGTCAAAGTCCCTTGGGACACTATCACGACTAACCACACTAGAGAGAGGTGGGATATATTCAGGAAGGATTGATGGGATTCGCTTCACATTTTCCAAGTCATTGTAATGCTTGATTCATTTATCTATCGCAATTCAGGATGGCCCAGATCAACGTGCAATTGATGGGGAGGCTTGCAATCCTCTCATCGATGAGGCCTGTACTCCTGCAAACAGGACCTTCTCAGCCATGAGGTCTATTAGAATCTATTTAACGGATTTATCTACTGTGCTAAGGTCCCTCGACATGCATGCTCATGATCAAATGTCTCAGATAGGTGGAAAAATGCTCAAGGTAAGTAGAACAGGTGGCGAGGTCTCAATAAGCATTGTGCGAAAGCAATTAGTTCTCTATGGGATCAGATAATCAAAATTCATGAAAGTTTCCTCACTGCAACGCTCGACTGGATAAATAGACAACGTCATAACATACTCCTCCAATGGGCAGGAATGCCTCAATCAATACAAATCCATCCGTTATGGCGTGGTCCCAACGGTCCAATGACGATCTTTCCGACAATAAATATGTTTCTAGCCATTCTGGAGCATCATTCTAATGGTTAGGATGCCTCCAATGGTCATATTTCTTCACCATGGTAAAGTGCCAATCGGTGTTGTTGGTTAAAGTTATGCAAGCCTTCCTTTTGCGAAGTCCTCTCTGGAACCTTCTGCAATTTTTCTAGCTTTTCTTTCTTGTTACTGAGATTTCTTGCTTTCTTCCCTATGATCTGCATCTCTGGATTCCTCTTTCCATTATTGTTCTTATATTTTCTTAGCATAGTAACTTCACACTGCTGAGGATCTTTCACAAGGTTCGAGGATAATACTTCTTCTCTTACTGTTTCTGGAGTAGGTGCTCCACTCTCCTGCATGGATAGGTTCTTTAAGCCTTCTTGCATTCTTTCCACTTTGACAGCCAGGTCTCGGGCCCTCAATTGATTCGACTTGTCCTCTTGTTATTCTATTAAGCATGTGATTATCTTAGCCATGAAATCCCTTAATTCTTTCTTTTTCTATTCTATAGCTTCCTCTTCTTCTCTCTTTCGGATCTGATCTCTCTGAATCAAAGTCTTTCCTAACAAAAGTGCAAAAGGGTGTTGTTCTCAACAAACTTAATGACCTCAAATTATTCTTATGTCAATGTTCCATGAGAACTCATAGGTACATGAGTAAGTCTTCCACATAGGGTTATCATCTTCCCTTTAAACAATCATATTCCTCCCAATGAAGGAATCATAGCAGGCTTTCCCAAAATTTCCCAAGTACTTTCTGGCATAATGTTTACCTGTGTTTTTGCATCCAATACATAGTCTATGTAGAAGTCTCATATTCTTGTTTCTATGCACTCTTTCTCTTTTAAGATCTCTGATAAACTGATGTCTCTGTGATCATTCAATGTTTCTTTCATCTACAATAATATAGCCTCAGATTATTTCTAGTTCTTTAGTATAGCCTTAGTTTCTTGACCTTCTTCATGGTTTTCTTGTTTCATGTTCCTCTTTTCAACTTTATCAATCATTCTAGGGAAATCCAAAACTTCATGTTCAGTGGCCTTACGAAAAAGGAAAATATGACATCTACCAGGGCATTCCTTAGCAAGATGTCTCGGTCTTCTGCAACTATAACAAAGAGTCAATCCTCTCTTTCTCTTAAACAATCCCCAATCTTTCTTGTACTATGCAATGGGATCACAGTGATGGACCTATAAAAAATTCTTTATGGGATCCTGCATCCACTTGTTAGTCCAAATATTCTTTCTATGCATAGGAATAACATATCTTTCACTATTTCTATTAGATCTATTCATATCACATCTTCTTTCTTCTAGTTGTTCCCTAGTTTTCAGACTAGGAGGAAATATATGAAATATACCTAGATCCATTCTTTCGAAACAAAAATTTCCACTTGTCTTACCTTTATTAGAGCACAAAGATTTAAGATCTTACCTCTTTTCTTCAGATCAGACTTCTCTTTTTAGAAAAGATCTTCACAAGTCAAGTAGAGTACTGTGCACTAAAGCAACAGATCTATGTGCATGGCTTTCTCTTTTCTTTAGTTCCCAGCAATCACAGTTTCAGGTCTCGACAATGGAACCATTTGTTGGAACAGGGGCAGACCCAACATTCAACACTTCAACAATGCACCAACAAAAACCTAACTACCAACCCTTTTGGAAACACCTGGGAAGCATATGAAGTCTCACTCGAGGTAGAGGTAGGGGGGGTTGTAGTACTCAAGTGTCTAAAAACTAGCTGGGACACAAATCTGTGATCACAATACTTAATAGAGCACTTAGTTGTTAACGTTCATTAGATTTTACCCTTATTCACATCACAGATTCAAATTACAGAACAATGCAATAGTCATCAAGATCAAGCACATCTAATAATCAAGAACATAGCCTTACAACAAATCCAACATTCATTCTCATCGTAAAGAACTTAAGCATTCATATATCTATCTATTATAATAGTGCAATAAGAAAATAAAAGAACAATATAGCACAAATCACAATAACACAGGATATACGTGGTTCACCCCCAGTGCGGGGCTACGTCCACCAACTCTTCTTCTTCTTTAATATCTTCTTTCAATCTTCTTACATGCATAGAGCCACAAAACCAACTCCGCATAGGATAGGAGATTTGTGCGCACCTTTCCAGATCCTCCTTCCCAGACTTAGGTCACATATCAAATATTTCTTACACAGTCTACACACACGATTCTTACAATCACTTGCACTTAGCTCTACAAGTTCTCAACACACAGTATGCACAAAGCATGCACAACTAATTGAACTTAGCTAACTGGCTTACAACTGACTCCTTCTTACATCGCCTAGCTACTTATTTATACATTACAAAAGGGGCCTAAACATGGGTAAGACCCATGGGCCGACATCCCATACCCATTACATAAACCCTAAACCCAAGAAACCCGCAAAAGGGGGAAAGATCTTGCGATCTCCTCTTCACCTAGGTGCTCTGTCTTCGACTAGCCTGTCGAAGTCCAAAAAGTGGTCAAGCACGACCAAGGTTCTCCAAAACTTGGTCGCGGGCCAACATAAGTCAAAGAACCATTAATAGTGAATTGTTTCTTTATGGAATAATTTAACACTATTTAAGGCATAAAATATCGTTGGTTGTTGGATACCAGTATAGACCTATGCAAAAAGTTGAGTCCACTAATTTAGGCCATCGTGGATTTTTGAAATGTTTCCTAGTTACCTAAATCCATAGCTCAAATATGTTTGCATTGATCATTCTCGGGGATGTTGAGGCTACAACTAAGGTAATGATTGGGGTTAAGAAATTCTTATGTGTTATAAAATGCACATGCATTATATCATGTATGTTCTATTCTATACATGAAAAAATGGAATTTTATATCTTTGTAATGCATATGCACTATAAACAATACACAATATGTTTGAAAAAAAAAACCATAAACTTCCTTGACATTGAACTCTTCATAAATAAAAAATAATTACAATATATAGGCCCTAAATGAACCCTTCAAGACGCAAGCACCATGAACCATGCATAAAACTAGGATACATGGACTTTCTAGGATTCTCAAACTCAAAGGACATGAATGAGGCCTTAAACCACCATGTGTCAGTATGATTGTCATCACGAGGTATTGCACACCATGAATGGAAATCATGATCTTAAAAATTGTTAGGGGATAAAACAATGGCCTTAGTATCTGAATGATTCTATTTAGGTTGGAGGGTCGTGGATGAATCCTCAAACCACCAAACAAGACCGATATAGGGTATCATTATCCTCCCACTAGGAATATGATCATTGTTAGGAAGAATTGTGCATCATATATAGGTCTTGGGGAATTGAAAACCATGAATGAGCACTCAAACCACCAAACATGACATCTATAAGGGATATTTCACCTTTGATTGAAAATGAATGAGAACCAATATGCAGTATTACACACTGTAGATAGGAATTGAGACCTTCATAATGGTAGGGGGTGAGATTAAGGGTGTTAGGACTTGAATTATGATTCTCATGCTCTATGGACATGGAAGAGGCCTCTAACTACCACTGATAACCTATGTAGTAGATATTTTGATTTGGATAAAACTATGAATGTGGTTAGGTGGCATTATGGACAACATATTGGCCTGAGAGGCTTCACAATGGTTAGGGGATGAAAAAAATTAACTTAGTACTTGAATGAGTCTTCTCATGATTAATGCACAAGAAAAAGCCATCCAACCACCATTCATAACCTTTACTGGGTATTTTTTATCTCTATGTGGGAACATGAGATTCCTTAGGAGGTATTGTGTACCACATACACATATTAGTGCTTGGATGACAATGGTCAGGGGATAAAATGAAGGGCCTTGGGCCCTAAATTAGGATTTTCAATATTTGTGTCCATGATTATGCCTTAAACCACCACACATGGCCTCTATATGGGATATGTGGACTCCCAATAAGAATATGATTGTTATTAGGAGGTATACCACACCATGGATTGATCCTTAGGCCTTGACAATGGCCAAGAAATGAAAAAAAGTGACTTAGTACCTAAATGGGGTTTCTCTAGCTTGATGACCATGATGAGGCCTCAAGCCACAACACATGATGGTGCTTCATGTGTTGTTGGGTGCATGCTATTTTGACTACCCTTGGTTGTATCATGATGGAAATACACATTGTAGATAGCTTACTGATGGATTGATATACCTTTACTTGATGCTTATGAGATGCACTTTTCTAGGAAGTTGGAGATATATGTGTCTTGGTGACACTCTTAATGAGTAACACACATGGATGTTGGTTACTTTATTGGGAAGAAACTTCATTTGGAGTATGAGAATTGAGCATCTAGGAGGAGGGAGTTGAGCCCTAGGTAGCATGGGGACACTTAGTTACTTTCTTGAAGGCTTGTGCTTGACTTGAAAATACCTGGGATGAGTGTTCATAGAGGTGTGGTGGACCTAAAGGTGAACATGGCATAGGAGGGAGCATAGGATAATTGTACACTTCTTATGGAGCACTCAACTTTAGACTC
>ML842712.1:20888-34504 GCA_009831015.1 Picea engelmannii
TAAATAAATATAGAAAAAAAAATTAATCAAATTAATAAAATAAAACTAAAATAAAAATAAAAAATAAAAAATAAAAGATTATTAACTAGGTGAGGGCACGCATGAAATCCACGTGCCCCCCCCCCGAGGGCTCTTATCCCTCCAAAACCCTACACCTAACTCTCGATTCCCAAACCCTATACGCATTCTTTCACTCTGCGAATGTGGTAAGCCTCTCTCACTCTGTAGCTGCGGCGAAGTTAGGGTAATGGCTTGCAGCTCCTCCCTCAACATCTTAGCGTTTGGCACTGGGATTTGTGTTATATGGCAGTGCAAACGAATCTGATGTGTTCTTCCACTTATAGGAGAAGCTCTTATTAGCACTTCATCATTCTTTCTGATGTTTGGTGAGCTAATAATGTCGTGGTCTTGTCCAGGTGCCTTGGAATTTTGTTCCGTGACCACCACTTTTTCTATACTATTCGTAGAGCCATTATCTCCAACTGTAGCAAATCTGTCTTCTTTAAGGTCGAAAGCAATGCCTTGAGAAGAATTTTGTGCCTCGTCAACACTGTCACGGTGCATTCTATGGTATTTTTGATGTTGTTTTTTTGTTGCAGGGTTTGTTTAGGGGCAAATCTACGCTTACATGGGTCATTTTTCGGTCTTTTGGTGGATATTTTAGGGCAGATTTTATTGGGCCTATTTTGGCCTCCTCATGGCCCCTTTGTGTCGTTTTTTTTTTATTATTTTGGTTCTATTTCTGACAACATGCCCTAAATCTGCCCTACATTTTTTTCCTTTCTTTCTGATTCTCCGCAATTTCAGGAAGACTGAAGTTTTCAATTGAGGAAAATATTGCAAGAGCGCACTTTCTTTGGCTTGTGATGATTTGGAAAACGACTATTGAAAATCGAGGTTTGGGGAACGACGGTGAAGCCGAAGGACCCGACTGCATTTTGGATTTCGGTTCTGTTCACGAGATATGTCGCAAGATCAGGCCGTTGCGATGGATTTCCTGGGGGTCGAGAAGGGTTCTGTGAAAAATGAGTCTCAAATGGAGGAAAATCCCTTCACTGCACAGGTAAAACAAGAACTTGTTTCTACCGAGAAAATGACGAGTCCTACTGCATCCGCCCCATCCGAGGGTAGGAGAATGAATTTTTCGCAGGCTTTTAGCCTGTTTAGTAAACATTTTAACGAGAAAGGAAATGACAATGCTGCCATAGGCCATGGAGAAAACGTTTACCTTGGAAATGGGAAAGAGGATGTCAAAGGATCGAAGCCTGTAAATGAGCAAAATGTCTCCACCCAGCTTGGTTTATTTTCCCAGCAGTCAGGCTTTGGTTCCCTCCGGCCTTTTCCCGGAGCAAAGCAAAAGGGTTTTGCGTCCACAACAAATCATTCATGGCTGTTTCGTGGCATTTTGCCTCCAAACTCACTGGCCATGAGACCGACTGTTACTTCAACACCACCAATTAAGCCGCCTACTGCACAACTGACTATTTTCTATGCATGCATGGTAAATATTTATGATGATGTACCGGTTGACAAGGCCCAAGCTATTATGTTGCTCGTTTATAGTGGAAACCCCTTAAATGCTAGCTTCATAAAACCTATAAATTTTTCTCAACAAACCCCATGTGTTTCACCCGTAAGCTCTCCATTGAGCTCCATACCAAGAACTTCTTTATCTCTTCAGACTTCTGGTGGGACTACAGAGGTGGATACTCCTACCATGCCCTTTGCAGGTGGTCCGATCCATCACCAACTGATTCGTAAATTACAATTTGACCTTCCGATTGCAAGAAAACATTCCCTTCAACGATTTCTTAAGAAACACAAAGATAGGTGCGAGACATTGTTTTCAACATTTTCTTCTCTTTCAGACCTCTTGTTCTGTTGATTTGTCTTTTTAAACCTAGAAATTAAAAAAAATGGCAGTTAAAAAAAAATATTGTTCAATAAATACAAATTCTTTTAATGAGGATGTTGAATACATCTGGGTCATGGTTTCTTTCTTCAGTTGAATATCCCTTCATAATCTAAAGGACAAGCAACAACATAAATATCTTAGCAGGGAAATGTTGTCTGTAAATTAAACAGGGAATCTTGGTATACTAACTAGTTGCATATTAGTTCAATATGAACCCATTAATGTGCTAGGAAAATTAGTCCCCATTTTAAAAGCCATCTCTAGCTTGTCATTTAGTGGCCAAAAAATTGAGGATCTACAAAATATCTTCTGATGTCTATGAGATTGACTGGTACATGGCTGCAACTCAAAACACTTATGGAGGGCCTCCTCATAATTGTTTCAAATTGCATCCATATACATTATACAAAGTGGATGCTAAATTTATAGCTTGCCTATACCCACAACCATAGTGAACAGGTCAGTATGTTTCTGAAAATTACCCACAACCATCGTGCATATGTCAATTTGTTTCTGAAAAGTAAGATTTGTTGCAGGAAGTCCTGGTGTAGGTTTAAACTTTAGTGTCCACTGTTTATTTCTTTCAACTGCAAGGCATCAAGGCCAAAGCACCTGGGTGAAAGGGTTAAATGGGGGAGAGGGTTAAACTTGTTTATAGAAAATGCAAAATTCAGAATCTTCTTTCTGGCCTGGCAGTTCTAATATTTTTGTTTACTGTACCCAATTGTGTAATTTGGAATTCTGCTATTCCCCAATGGACTACTGTGAACTCCAAGAAACCCGGTGAGCATTGAGGAGACACTGAGATAAAATTGAGGGAAATTGGAGTTCACTTCAAACAGCATCAAAGAAAATACACGAGCAGGATCCTAGTACTATACTGTAGCCTAGTTTTGTCTTTGGTCTTTAAAGTGTTATTTTTATTGAGATATTTTTTTTTACATTTTCAATATGTATTTCATTTATATTTATATTTGTGTTAAAATTTATGTGTTTAGTTTGAAGGTTAGGCAGAGTTGGAGTAGGAGCTGGGAACTTGGCCCTTAAGGCTCTAGTGCTTCAAGCTGAAGCTCTGATACCATGTGTAGTAGCCGTAAAAATACAAAATTTAATTTGATTTAGCATATAATTCTTTCTCATACAAAAATATATCAATCACCAATATATGAGCATATGATATTCGACAAAAATTAAAATTTTATCCACAACATAAGAATTACTTAACAGAATAAATAAATTACCTCTCCCTGATGTTAATTCCCCCGTTGATTTGGTTGTTCGTTGTTGAAACTGTGTCAAACACTGCCCAAAACCGTGTTTCCACCCTGCCAACTAGGACAGCTTCCTAGCTCCAGGATACCATATGGATATCCTAGCCCCCGTGCCCAAAACCTCCAGCAAACCGGTGCCCCCTGTACTAATCCTTCCCGACTACAGAACTCAACTCCCCTGCGCAAATCCAAGAGAACCCTCAAAAACAATGATCCGCCTCTTCCGTAAGCCTCCTCCGCTCATATCCCTCCTTCACCGCCCTTTATCCTCATTTATTTCCTTACCTACACATTTATTATCTTATCTGATTATTAATGCTTTATCCTATTATTAATGCTCCTTATCCTTATTTATTAATGCTCCTTATCCCCTCTGTATACGTAATCCTTTAATTTACCAATTAAATTTATTATCCCTTTTAATTTAATACCCATGTCATTGAATGTAATAGGTAGTTAATTAATTAATTAATTAATCAAAATTATAACCATTAATTAATTAATAAATACTTAATTAATATCATTATACCAATCTTTGTTTAGTTAAAACCATGTTAAGACAATTAATCACCTAATTAATTTTTACTTAATAATCCCTAAACATATATTCAACTAGGATTGTTACACCTTTCCATGTAAGGTTGTTTGCAGAACCTATCCGTGACTAAACTCCACCTTGTGACTCCATTTCCCAATGTGTTTCTTCCTATTTCAACCAACTCCAATTAAAAACCCAACTTTGAACTAGATAACTAGCCTAATATTCTAATCCAAACAAAGATAAATTTTATAGAGAGATCCCTCTCTGAGTCTAGGAGGGATAGATCCTAGACTCCAAAGCGGTTTTGAGGTTACCTTTGTCAATTTCTTCCTTAGCCTGAGAAATTACAAAGTACTAACATTTTTTGTGACCATACTGGGGAATGTTCCTCAGAAATGTGCATCAAAGTTCATATTTGACTTCTGATGGTGAACATAAGCCAAACATAGGAAGGATGAAATCATCCACCTGGCGACTCCATTCTCAGTTATAACCAGATGAAAGAATATCATGGCGACTCCACTGTTAGAAAGAATTATTGTTTGAGGTGTTCACCAATGACTCCAATGGGAAAATGAAGAACTCGGATGTTGATATCATCATTTCAAGGTATGCATGTTTAGATTTTCCTCATATTTATGGTTTCCCAAATCCTTTACCCAAGGATGGATATGGTTTTAGGAATAGTCCAAAATTCAATGGAGATGATTTGAGTTTGACTTTGAAGCATATATCATTTTTTTGTGATTTCACTAAGCTTCTTAGAGTCAAACATGAAGATGTTTTCCTCAGATTGTTTTATGATTCATTCCAAGGGAAATGTAGAAGTTGGGTTGATGGTTTACCCGCCAAATCCATAGGATATTTTTTCAGTTTTTTGGATTATTTTCTTGGAAACATGGATGGAAAAGATAGAATTTGTAGTAGCCCCTATTTCTATTCAAGGTTTTAAAGAATGGAATGATATGTACACTGATGAGGAAATTGATTCAAACTTTTCTACATGTTTGTCTTCTTATTTAAAATCATGTAAAAGCAGTTCAGATGATAAGATCCAGTTTTTGGATGAATTTTCCAAGGACATTGAAAAAGAACTTGAGGTTTTAAAAGATCAAGAAATACCCCTAATTTTTTCATTTCGGGGTATTTATTTTGAAGTCTCTTTTCATCAAAGCCAAAAAGACACATACATGTCTTTTCCCTTTGATATTAAGAATGAGGAATGTTTTGATGTGGATCAAGAGTTGTATAAATCACATCTAGAACAATATGTGCAAGAAGACAACACCTATGAATAGAACAAACATGAAAATAAAGTTACAAAACATATTCATAATTATCAAGCAGGACATGGCATCTATGATTTTAAAGATCCTATATCCATGTATATGGAAGAGTTTTTATGTTTAAGCACTCAACTATGGTTTCATTGTAAAAACCAAATACATTATGAGTTGCTTTCGCCATCACACTGCCTTATTTTGATTTTGATCAAGCATAGTCAAGGAGTAAAATCATTGAATTGGTTACTTGATTGGCTATATTGGATCTTTGATATTACTTGATCCTGCAACATGATTTCCAGTAGTGTAGGGTAGGTAGGTGTGCAAATAATATTGTTGGGCAAGAACCTTTTTCATTACATTTCAGTTTCACTTGCAGAGTTTCATTATCAGTTTGGAGCAATTATAGTTTTGATTTTCAATTTGAAAGTGGGTTGAGTTTAGTTGGATAAGGTCATAGTTTGAAGTTCACAGGTCAAAGCAGGTTACAGGTTTTGGAAACATCCCAATGGACAAGGAACGGGTCTATGAAGTAAGAGGTATGTGATTCTTGACACCTCCTTGGGAGTTGTCATCCCCAAGTGGAGCCTATGTTAGGGTCCTATAATTTTTTAGGATAATCATTATGCTGATTGATATCCATTTTTTCAGTGATTTTAGGATTGAAAGTAATATTACAAGTCATCAACTATTTCCAAAATGATAAAAAAACAATTTTTTTCTTCATGGTGTATATTAGAAAAGTGAAAACGACAAAAGGTCTTTGTCATGGGCCACATAAGCATCACACAAATATTATCGGTGACAACACACTTTCCCAGATCAATGATTAATAATCAGTTCTGCACCCCCACGACCTTTCTACCTTTAACAATGAGGAGGGGTTAGCAAAGTGGTTTTACCACTGCCACTTGTCATTCCCACAACATTTCGGACCCCACTTTCTCAAATCCACTTACCACTCATACCCCCCTCTAAAATTCGCATAACCTATCTCGATACTACTCATCTTTCCTGCCTACACTCCTCCTCTCCCCACATGACACCTAGCCTCTCACCTTCTACCAATTATCCTACACATTCCACAACTTTTGGCCACTTGTTACCTATTATATGTGCTGCGAAATCTTTTCGCAATTTTTGTCCATAATTCCTTGTTTCATATGTTGTGAAATGAATGAGTAGGAAATCTTGAAATTGCTCATACCATCAAAGCTTAGCACCTCCAATTCATAGGGGATTCACTGTTGGAAGTGCAGGGACACGTGTTAAATGTTCTTGACATGTCATTCATCATTCATCCATCATGTTTCAATGAGTGGGGTGCCGAATGTTTTGTCATATTATCATATCATCATTTCCAAATTGAGTTATAATTGGGTTAGATAATCTGCATGTAGTTAGTATCATTTTATCCATGAGGCAGATGTTGGTAACTATTATATTGATCCTTGGTAATTTCACAAATCACCCTAATTTTGTTGCAAATGCTCAGCGTTTGACCATGTCAGGTGTGTAATATCGTGGTTCAAATCTCTATTGATTTGTCATGACTTCTTCAAACAAGAACAAAGGAGTAAATCTACGTCACAGAGAGGACCCGTGGCCTAAAGTTATTGCTGAATACCCAGAATTTGAGATACCTTTCAAGTAGGCTGGATGGTTTGAATATGTATGTAGGATTATGAGTGGTTATCATTTAGGTGTGGCTCTTTCATTCGCTCAGTCTTTTAATGTCACAAATGTTATAGTAGGAGACTTGAGTTTTGAAGTAACATAGCAGTCTATAGCCAATGCGTGTGGTCTCCCTCTGGATGGGGAGCGTTGGTTCAGGAACTAGTTCATTGTCGAAGATTGTAAGCATTTTTTGAAAGATGGATACCAAAGTCCTCCTTGGAGCCATGGGATGCCCCTATGCATGTTAAAGCCTGAATGGTCAAATCACATGTTGTTGATTCAATGACATTTTACAAGACATGGGCGATATTCTAAGTTTTACCTATACCATCTCAAATTTTTATTACACCTGATTGGAAAACATATGAATGTACCTTACTATTTCTTAAGGAGTATATCTAAAATGGCAAGAAAAATACAAACCAAATCACATAAATCGAGTCCATTAGGAGATATCTTATACCATCAGGGTTTGATCAAGCTGTTGATTCTTCATGAGTTAAAGAAAACTGATAGGACTTGGGAACAGTTTCAATTCCGGGGAGGCTCTAAAACCACACCTTCGGTTAAGCACCAGAAGAAAACTAGAAAAATGAATAGGATATCAAAGAAGGTAGATAATTTCTTATCCAAGAATCAAATGTTCCAAGTAAAAGGCTCACATGATCATCCATCATATATGAATAAATCAGACAATGAACAACAGGATGAGACTCATACTCCCAATGGTTCAATTTCAAAAAGGGAGTTCGATAGTTTGAAGGAATTTCGAGAACCTTTTACTCCGTCAATATCAGTATGTACTTGCTCTAGTAAACAAAAGTAATAATAAATATCGAAGAGTGCTCAAAATACACCAACAGAAACTTCAATTCCTAATACGAAGAAGAAAGTGATTAGAATAAAAGGAAATAAACATCATGTACAGGAAAAAGAAGAGGTTACTCCTAAAATCTCGATTGCTGCAGAAACAAAGATATTTTCTCCAACACCTAAGAAAAACCCTAATGATGAGGGGAATAATAATAAAACCACAGAATCAATACTAGAGATGGATAAAGATGAAGAAATTCCCAGGATAACCAGAAACAAGAAAAGAGGTGAAATGAAGAAATAAAGGACAAATTATCAGAGAAGACCAATGAATAGGTGTAACACACCCATGATGGGGCATAAACATGTTTTCTTTTCTTCAAGGACAGATTCTCCATCCATGGTTTCTAATTTGGAAAGTTAGGGAACTAGTCCGACCTCTCGGTCAAGGATCTCCAATTTTGGAGCCAAATGACTCTCTAAGACCTGGATGGTCTCGTTCTGTATTTAAATGTAGACTCTTTCGACTTTCGGGTGTAGGTCTAATGGTACTCGCAACCTTGCCCTTTTTCACTTGTGAAATCTCTGAGTTTGGGCATTAGCCCCTTTTCTGATAATCCCCTTCCTTGATATGACCTTGGGCGATGGCCTTTCATAACCATGCGATTGCGGCCATGACCAAGGGTGGTTTGAAACCAAACTGCTTTTCACCCCGCAATCCACCTTGAGCCTCCACATGTCCTTTCTCCAAAAACTGTGGTCAAGATTGCAGCCCGCCCTCAAATTTTTAAAGTTCATGCACCTTTGGTCCCCACTGTTGAAAATTCAACAAGAAACATGTGTCTAATTTACTTTTTTGATAAATAAATTGGACAATAAATATTAATCTATTATTTGATTTATAACTGAGTGATTTGGAGTTGTAACAGAATAACAAGTGTAGTTAAGTGAGTTAAGATCAGTTGTAATAGTTGTAACTAAACTTTCACTAGTGAGAGTTCAGTGAATTAATTATTAATTAATTCAAATCGGTGAACTCACATGCAACTGAAGATTCACCACGGTTAACTACATGCATGTCAGATCCAGTGGAGACCTAGTTGAGATAATAGGTGAAAGGGATAGTTTGGATATCAGTTGTGATTTGAGTGAAGTGCACTCATGCAATCACACATGAAGTGGATATGCTTATGAGCATGTGAAAACTAGGCAATTCGAATTCTATTGTGAGAATTCTAATTGCAGGGATTGTGCAGAGGAGGCAGGCTATCTGGAGACAGAAATTGACACATGTATTTGTTGAGTTTTGTATGATAGTGTGAGATGATTGTATTGTAATGAGAGATCTTGGATTAGAGTTTTGTATGAGATTGTTTCATGATCCATGATATACATAATATATGATAGTGGGGTTTTTAGCTTTACACTTTCCCATTAAAACTTCTGTGTTATGTGTTCTTGATATTTCACTTTGTGATCGTGGTTTAATTTCCACAAGAATAATGGTAGAAGTGATTATGTGTTTAACAATGGAATATAATTGTTAGATCAGGATAATCGTAGGAAATACTTAATTAGTATTGAAATTTCTACACCCACAATGTGACGGGACCATCAATCTCACAACCTTGACGATGCTTCTGAACTGACAGATCAGATCTATATTTTTCGAATCTACGGATCAAATCTAAAATTTCTAAATCAACGAATGTGATTAATTTCGTGATTCGTGTTTCAGGAGTTTCAACTCTCAACCTTCACTTCCTCCATCAGTAGCTATCTTCCTAAGTAGAAGATCTACTGACACTTGTCCTCAACAAACGAATGGTTCTGATGAACTCTGTCTCTCCTACCTTTGAGAGTTCTTTCTCCTTCATTCACCCATTTCTCCCAAATTGCTTTGTACTCAGAGTTGTATATCGGACACCATGTCTCTACTCTGATCAATGGTCTATATCCTCTCTCCACAAACACAAATACCTGTAGTGAATCCTTCCAGAGTGTCGGATATTCTGACACCTGTCCTCTCCAAATTGATGGCCCTGGTCCTCTTTGGGCCTTCGACACTTTTCAACCAAGACCAGATCAATGGTCCTTTGACCTCCTCCTCAATCAATGATTGAGATATCCTTTAGGACTTGAATTCTTTCACCCTCTAATTTCCTCCAGAGTTCTAGATCTGGTGCCACACGTCCAATTTCAAATCAACAACTGTCGTCCGCTTTGGGACTTCTGCCTTCGGTGATTTCAAATCTCAATTTCCCCACGCTCTGCTTCTCCCAAAGAGTTTTATACATAGTTCATGATATGATGACATGTGTCCTCTCACAGATCGATGGCTCCTAGTTGCTTCGGCTATTCGAGATTTAGCGATTTCAAATTTTATTCCTTCATTTTCTCTAGGAGTTCACAATCTTTCACAAACATAGCCTCTAGATATGACAGTCCAGATTGTCTTCGGTTGTTCAACTCTTCGAGATTTAGGAGTTTCAAACTCCTATGCACTCATTTCTCTCAGAGTGATTTCACTCGAACTTCATTGATTTTCACCACCTGCCCCTCTACAACGGACGATTATGATCTTCTTCAGCCTTTGGGGCTTTAGGAGTTTGTCACACTTGCCACTTGGAAACCTACGAAGTAATTTTCCCTGAAGTCTCTGATCTATTAACGTGTATCTCCTGCCAGTCTGATGGACATGATCTACTTCAGATCTTTACTTGGAGTCCACAGACTTACGCTACCTGTCCTCTGGATCCAACTACTGACATATACTTCAGACGATCCAACGGTTGACATTTGCTTTGGGTCTTTACCTGGAGTCTATAGGTTTATGCCACCTATCCTCTGGATCTGACGCTTGACATTTAATTCACTCTCCTTGATGATGGACAGACCTAGACTACTTCAGGACTTCAAGACTTTGGTAAGTCCACTCTCCTGCGTGTGCAAAGCTCTAAAGCTCGGGCACCTTGCTCCGATCAAACAGCTATTGCTCCTCTGCGTTGTGATCCAACGACCACTGTCGCTCCTCCTCCTGAGCTTCTGATCTCTTTTGACTTAGAATATTTTATAACTGTTCAAAGGCCTCAACCTTAGATCCTCCTACGGGTCCGTCTCTTGGACTTCATCTGCACACCTGAAAGAGCTATCTCCTCTGAGATTGGTCCCCTTGAATATTTCTCTTTCCAAGGCACTCTTCACGTTTCATGGAACTCATCAAAATCATATCAAAGTTCAACGACGATCGATGGTTCACAGAAATTATGGGGCCCCAACATGCATGATATTTATCAAAGAGATCAACATCCACAATCTGGAAAGTTCTTGCCCAACTTGGTCTAACCAGAATCATTGATCTTCCTACCTGACGAGATCAATGAAGTTGGTGAATTGCAGGGCACTACTTTCACTTTCACGCTTGACAATAATTCTCCACCCTAGATCTCCATTCATAGATCAACGATTTAGAGTGATTGTGGGATTCAACCTCCACCATCAGCGGAGTACTCGCTCGACTCTATTCTAATACTAGTCATTGATCTTCTATTCCCAAAGAGATCAATGATGTAGGTTGATTGTGGCTGTAAACTAACATGTCCGCTATCAGGTGCTTAAGTCATGGGTAGTTTTGGTAACTTGACTATCCTCTACTTCCTAGATTTGGCGGTCGGGACAGTTCCAGGGCATCCTCAGATCTAAGGCTCAAAGTTAACTTTGGGACTTCACAACTTTAGGGATTTTACCTCCCTACAATGAACTCAATCAATTCTTTGAACTCACAAAGTCCAAATTACTCTAAGGGTTAACTCCCACTCTCTTTCCAGTATCCAACGATCACAACAAACCATGGCTCTTTCTGAATAGATTTTGTCTGTTCGTCTTCCAAAAAAAGGGACCTTCCCTTTCAATACATCAAGCTCGCTACTCTTCTTGAGCTTTGTTAGCTCTGAAAGGCTTAAGAGATTTGCACTCTTTCTCTTGAACTTAACGCTTGGAAGAATCCTTCCGCGCACCCCTTATGCTCATTCCTCAACTCTAGAACTTAAGAGGTTCTTGATCTTTGCATACCTTGTAGAGAGCCTGTGAATATGTGCACTATCTCTCCTGAGATTTAACATAATACCTCCTCCAAGGGACTCTGAACAACTAGGAGTGTCGACATGCATATGTGAAACTAGGCCCAAGATCGACGAACTCACAATTCGTGGATCTAGTTTAAGCCACCATAAGGCGCAAGCATTTACGAATACAAAACATGTCCAATTCATATAATTTCTTATTTTCCTAATTACACCATCAAGCAAACACAAAAAGGGATATTGTATAAATCATTAAGCAAACATATCCATCCCTGGGTCATTCACAGTATATCTAATTTTTATTACACAATTAAAACTCAATTTCATAGGGTATGAGAATACTTATCTATTACAAGTTGCATCCAACTAACAAACTATGGGTGTGCCTTTCCACCCAACCATAGGCTCAAAGGAATACATTATTAGCACTCTAGCCACCCCCATGCCAAGCCATGATATCACTAGGGAATTTATATTGTCTCTCAGAGAAAACTCTCTCCTTGCCAAGGTTTTCTCGCACAGGAAGAACTCCAGAGACTTTATCGAGCCTTACAATAGAGGCATCCCTCCATCTTGTGTTACCTAAACACAACATATTCTAGGTGATCATGGCTTACCATGAGGTTCTCATGGCTCAGTAATAGCCATTTTTCATGATTTTCATCTTGACAACCTTTCGGCTCAATGAAAGTTAGGGACAAAGGTTACTCTCGTTCTCCTAGCACATAAATAGATAGGTACGAAGGTTACTCTCCTTCTCTCGAATTAGTCATAGATAGGGACGAAGGTTACTCTCCTTCTCCCGTGTCGGTCTCTATTTCCTATGATCATAAAACACTCTTTTTCATAGTTCTTCATCGAACTCGAGAGATCAGTCTCTCATCTCTGCACCCTTCGCATATCTTTTCCTTTCACCTATATCATAGGTATACATAAATTCATGAGACATCATCATAAATTTTAAATTTAGAATTTCCTTGTAAATCCGTCACCTACAGATTTCCAATTCCACATTTTATTTTCATATTTGTTCTGCACAGGAACTAGATTCATAATTATGGGAATTTCCTTCCCATAGCAGTTTGGCTCAACAGGAAATTGGTCTTCCTAATGGGCTTACAACGCTTCCATATCCAAGATCCCTTTGCTTCTTTCACTTTCAACTTCAATCAGCCAAACAAATTGTTAGCTTTTCCATGCATATATAATTTAATTCCACCTTTTTAACGTCATCACAACCAATTTTAGAATTGTGCATACTAATAATCAAATTCACTTTCTCAAAAAGGAAATACCATTCCTTGCAGTTCGGCTCAGTAGGAAATTGGTCTTCCTTATGGGCTTACAATACTGCCATATCCAAGACCCATTTCCTCCCTGCAATTCATTCTTTACACAACCAAACAAATTGTTAGTCTCTCATGCATCCATGTATATATATATATATCTATATTCAAAACCATGCATATTAACAATTCATCACATCTACATAAACATGAAAAGGGAATCTCATTCCTTTCCTATGCCTCATTTCAACATACCAAACCTTTCAAAACGTAATTCCTCATTTCGAAGGATTTTAACAAATGTGCCAATATTCATGGCCACATTCATGCCCAATGCACTCTTTCATTGTTTTCAAGATCATCATACTTTATGACTGGTTCTTGGCCATGGTGTGTTGGAATTTAACCAACCTTTTCCTCGTATTTCTTATTCACTTTCTTGCATTCTTACCATAGGACCATACTGCCTGCTATTGGCTAATCATGATCCCAAATCAGTACACATGAAATAAAAATGTTTCGCATGAATGCCTTTAAGCATTCTTCCTCCATTAATAACTAGGGTGCCAACACTCATGGCCACCCAAACTTGTTTTCCTTCAGCTCTTACATAATTTAAGTAAGACATTGGAAGGTCCTTCTCCCTCAATGGAAAATCCATTGTCTATCCTTTATGCAAACATGCCTTTCCTTAAAGAAATTACATGCAATGTGATAACTAGGAACACCTTTATTCCCATAGAACTAG